>OY365816.1:12139011-12205987 GCA_959347315.1 Bimastos eiseni | reverse complement strand
AGCGGGATCAGGTGACCATCATCCCAGAGCATCGGTAACTGATCGCCGAAGGGTTGCTATGGAAATTCGCACCTTCAGGAGAAAAGGATGGTACGCTGCCGTCGCTAGGAGGGTTCGCTCGTAGCGCTTTGCAATGCATTACATGCTTGTTTAATGTATATATATATATATATATATATATGTGTGTGTGTGTGTGTGTGTGTGTGTGCGTGCGTGTGTGTGCGTATAAATATATAGAGGGAGAGACAGAGAGACGGAGATAAAGACAGAGACAGAGAAGGAGACAGACATACAGTGGTAGAGGCAGAGACAGAAAAGAGACAGAGACAGAGACAGAGACGCAGACACAGAAGCAGACACAGATTAAAGACAGACAGACAGAGGGAGAGGGAGAGGGAGAGACAGAGAGAGACATAGAGAGAAAAAGAGACGAATGAACGAAGAGTCTCTTAAGTTAGTCTGAGCTGAGTTAAGCTATAGCCGTGGGTTTCAAAATGTGTAGTCGACTTCATTTTATTGGCCTCGGCATATGAAGACGGATGGCCAATCCTCTCTCGCGATCTCATAGAGATGTGGATACTCGCTTATAGTGAAGACTACCCAGCGCAGAATATTGTCTTCCTATTAATAAATTTTTTATTAAATCCAGATGTATCACATGGTAATAATAATAAATTGAATGAAATAGTAATAATAATAATAATAATAATAATAATAATAATAATAATAATAATAAATAAAAATAACTTTTGTTCCAATCGCTATAGAAACCTTCGGTCCCCTCAATAGTGAGGGTCTCGCCTTTCTGTCTGAGACAGGACGCCGACTTTCGACAACTACCGGTGACACCCGAGAGACAAACTTCCTTTTCCAGAACTTGTCGGCATTGATCCAACGTTTCAATGCGGTGGCTTTTCAGGGTACTATGTCAAGATTACAATCCACTGACAAGCGGCGACCCAGATAGCCTGATGACAGATCCGTTGGCAATGCCATTGATGAATAATAACACTATATGTGACATAATAATAAGAATAATAATAATAATAATATTAATAATAATAATAATAATAATAATAATAATAATAATAATGATGATAACAATAATAACAATAATAATAATGAGAACAATAATAATAATAATGATAACAATAATAATGATACTAATAACAATAATAATAACGTGGGATCTCACAGTCCCTGACACTTTTGCAGCTTCTTATGTACATTTTATATCGCAAAACGCTGGCGTCGCCGCGGAAAAGGCGGCTCATAACAAGCAATGCAAATATGCAGCAATCTCCGAGTCGCACCATTTTGTCCCTGTTGAAGTCGAAACCGCGGGATTCTGGCATGCAGAGTCACTGAAGTTTGTTGGTGAACTGGGGAGCAAAATCTCGGCAGCAACAGGTGACCAACGTGAGATCAGCCATCTACTTCAACGTCTTTCCGTCGCCCTCCAAGATGGAAATTCCATGGCTATTCTGGGCACCTCAGATCGGAACAAAGGGGAGACTGGACACTGAATGACACTAACGCCTAAAAATATCGAAAACGATTACGGACCTACTAATTAACCTGCTTATAATAATAATAATAATACTTATTATTAATATTATTATTAGTAGTAGTAGTATTTTTATTGCAATGCCTCCCTGATTTGTTTATTCCCGATGGCTCATATGTACCACGGGGAAGAAATAATAATAATAATAGTAATAATAATAATAATAATAATAATAATAATAATAATAATAATAGCAATAATAATAATAATAAAATAATAATAATAATAATAATAGAAGTAGGGGAAGTAAAAGTAGTAGTAGTAGTAGCAGTAGTAGTAGTAGTAGTAATAATCATCATTATTATAATGATGATAATGATAATAACTCAATAATTATTATAAAGGCCTGTGGTTTGCTAACTAATTAAGCAAATAAAGCCAAATACCAATTTACGATGGCGTAATTTAAACATAATTGGTCTGTGCATATTTGATTCGATGATTTGTTCCTTCTTGACCAAACGATGCTTCTAGATTTCCTTCTCGTGTAATTGACAACATGCCACTTCAATCTGGCTTACGCTCCAGCGAGCAGCGCAGATGCATTGAGTGAGAAACCGGTCTACTGATTCCACTTCCTGCTTGACTTCTGGACTTCTATATAGCAGTCGTCAGACAGAAAACTGGCCGAGTTTATTGACACTTCTCGTCTTAGCAAAGAAGCCCATCCCAAGTGAATAGCTCTGAGGCAGACTCATATTGTATTTGATCAACCAATCAAATTGCAGTCATCGTACTCTGCTTTCAAACGAAACTATATGACATTCAGCAATAAATAAAAAACAATATATTGTAATAATCAGTATTTGTCAATAACTTATTAAAGTAATCATTATTTAATACTCATGATCCTTATTTCCCAATTAATTATTATAATAATCAATATATATAAGTTAAATCTAATAATATTATACTAGTTATTTATTACCTATTTATTATAATAAACATTATATCAAAATCGTTTTTAATAATAATACTAATCATTTATAAATTGTTTATTGTAATAATCATTTTTGTAAAAATTATTTATTAAAAAATCATTATCTAAAAATCATAATCATGATTAAAACATTATTTATCATTATTGTCATTATTTAATAATTATTTAATATATTAATAATCATTTTAAAATAAAATGTCAAATAATAATCAATATTTATTTTGAACAATGATCTTGTATAATAATTTTTCACTGATTACTTAGCTCAGACGTGGTTTCAATGAACGCATATAGAATAGAGCATCGACGGCGATCGGTGGGATGAGCGGACGGCGAGTGAAGGGATTGGCCACCCACCCTTCCGTATGACAAGACTATAAAAAGTATGCTATTAAAATGACTTTAACGGTCCACTCTTCGTCGTCTGTTGATTTGCTTCGATGAAGCTGTTATTTATTGTTTTAGTAAATCATAATAACACCAATCATAATGTTCGTTTAATTTCAAACTAGCAAGCCGCAGTATGATTTGGCCTACAGACAAAGTATAAACAAAATGATGATGAGTTATTAGAGGATTTGAATTTAACCCTCTGCAGCCATGCAAGGCGCACATCACGTTATACATCTAATTTAACTAACGCAACTAACTAGCGAAAGAAAGACTAGTCAATCTTACGCGGATGCGGGAACCGGACTCTGTTTCTCAGCTTTGTGCCCCAGAGTGCTATTCATTACAATACGGCCAGACTCTGCCTTGAACCGGTTTCAACCATCCCTGTCGATTGACGTTTGAATCTTTAGGAGCTATAGAAGTGTCGAGGTCATCGATATTCTCGTCGACATCTACTCGACAGAAGTCCTCTGGCCGTATCAACTGCAGGCCGTCAAGCAACGACGGCCAACGGACAGCAGGATATTGCGTCTCTCTTACGTTGACAGACGGACAGCACGACGCCCGGCAACAGCAGCACGCAAGCGGCCGCACTCGGGGTCGAGCGAAGCAAGACGACGACAACAGCAGCACCACGCATCAGGTATCTGCAGGGCTCTGTCTGCATCATCGTCCATCGAAGGCGTGTTGCCAGGCAAGGAAAGACGTACATCAACAGCGGCTAAGAGTGGCTGATTATTGGCCAACGCACATCAGGATCACCTTCCCGTAAACGAACGAGACATCCTATACAGCAACCGAGTCGGGCAACGGCAGTTGCGGTAGCTGTACCGTCCACGTAGCCTGCATTGGGGTGAGGCCTCTTGGTATCGCCAAGGGCTGATGCTGCTGCAGCTGCATCGGAGGAGTTGGCCGCCGCTTGCGACGAAAGGGTGAAACAGATCGTTACTTCCTTGCAGCCGCGTCATAGGCGTTGTCGCAATTCGAAAATGGAATACCGTAGTTTGGGCGTTCGATCGAAACTGCAGAACTGCAGCCACTCAACGGAAATACGGTAAGATTGGTCGATGAATAAGTGTTCGATATTCAGACGAAGGAAGAAACAACGTATCTGTGAGGTTCTGTGAATGAGGTTCGCTCATAACAATTATCCAGTTACAAAAGACTGTAGTGTACACACTATTGGAAGGATTATACAGAGCAGAGATATAATAAAAGTGATACTATAGCGCTATTGAAACGCTCTAGTTTGCTATTGTGGCAACGACGTGAATTTATCGGCTCATCCTACCGTGTAGTTGTGGCTGTCTTCGCCTCTAAATGATTTACAACTGCAGTAGCCTATAACCTCAGAAAACGCTTCAAGAAACTAAATTTCGCGCTTGACTCCGCATTTAACCAGCTCGGATAATAAGATATTCAACTTGCACTTAAATATAACGAGAGTCAGGTTTGCGAATGTGCTCCAATTCATAGGAATTCCATTTCGCAGATACTCTCAAATTCAAAATAACAAAACAGCTTTTTAAAGAAACTCTTCTGCTGCTGGACTTTTCACTGTCTACATCATCGAGAAACTAATCCGCGTCTGTGCAACAGAGTCCGTATTTGCTTCAAAGAAGAGACCTCTTGGGTATTAATTCGACCAGTGGGAGGAGAATTGAAAGAAGGAAGAACGACCTCGTTTGACGCAATGGAACATGAAGAATCGTCCGTTGGTGGCTCCGTCGCTCTTGGAGATGCAAAGGAGGCATCGAGTCCAGACAGAACGAGATGCCAATCGGTGACCTTCATATCTGGCCTCTCGAAGGACGAGCTGGACAAGCCAAAGCTCCAGAGGATTCCCACTCCCTACTACGAGCACCTCCAGCAGACAGGAGCCGCTGGAGTGATGAGAGGGGATGCTGGAGGACGGAAGGACTCGCCTGGTGGCAGGGAAGGAGTCCCTGTCCCCTCAAACGCCGAACCACCGGCACAGACGGACGGGTCGTCTTCACAAAGCCCCCCGGACGACTTCGATGGCCAGCCTCGCCAGACCGGGCCACCGCCGGCCAAGTCCGCCTCCTCTACCGTGCGCCGTATCCAGCGCGAGTTTTCCATGTCACGTGACGACTGAAGCTTGCCCGATCCAGTCACAAGAGGTCGTTGTGGAGTATGGCGGCGATCGATCTGTGGACTTCCGTTAGGGTACCAGCGCATTCGTAAGTACTAACACCAAAGGATTCTATTGCTTGCGTCTTCAGCCACTTGGTGCGCTGTAGGACGCATGCGCAGTCTGAAAGGTCCGCTCGAGGTATATGTTTGAGAACGCTTTTATTGTGCGCTGTGTTCATAACTTTAGCGTAGAATTATATGCATGTATATATATTCATATATATGTTCACGCATATAATTATATGATGCGTATAAATAATCAATATACAATATTATATATATATTATATATCTACAATATACATTATATTATAATGGATGTTGCATATGCATTATCCATATGGATGTGTACATGCATAATTGTGAATCTGTACTTACATGGCAATGTATTAATATACATATATATATATATATATAATTATGTATATGCCTATAATATCTCTATATTAAGGAAGATAGCATTTTAAGCATGAAAGAATATCCTGTCTGCACAATTATAGGCTCTTTAGCTGCTATTGTTTAAGTTCGCAAATGCTGGTTACATTTGGACTGTATTACAACCCAGCATCTGAAATCTTATGTCGGGCATCCCTCCCGCAGAGAAGAAAGGATGTGCTGTAACCTAAGGGCGTATTCCGTTAACAAGGGTTTCATCAGTGTCAGTAGCTTGTCCCATCAGAACAAGGAAGTTCATTTAGTAAGTGAGAATATGAATTAATATTGCTTGTCGAACTGATAATGTTTTGCTGTGAAATAACTGTTAGAATAAATGTTGTCTAATGTTCACTGAATTGTCTCATGTTTATGACATTTCGTTTAAATAAACATAACATTAACATTTACATAACATTGACATTACATTGTCATTACATTGTCATTACATTGACATTATATTGACATCACATTTACATAACAGTTACGTTACAGAGGCAATTACGTTTACATTTACATTGCATTTACACTGTATCTACATCACATAAACACTCGCTTACAGCTGCATTACATTTCATCACACTATATCACATCACATTTACTTTCCATTATATTAACATTTGCATCACAGTTACATCACAGTTGCATTGCATCTAGGTCTACATTACATCTACACTGCATTTACATTTGCATCTACATTATTATCTACATTACATCTACATTATATTTACATTACATTTCGATCACATTTTTTATTACATTTACCCTCCAGTAGCAGTCGTAATTTCAAGGTAAGGACACCATGTGATAACACAGATTATTATCGTCGCCCTCCCCATTTATCCAGGCTTGGGACTGGCACTGCCAGAGTGCTAGCAGTGGAGGAGTTTTTTACTCTCTCGTTGCCCCAAATCTATTATAGGCAACACCAAGCACACGCTGTACCTAAATTGCATGTACAATATGTACCAATTGTTCAAAACGTTCCTAGTATGCAATAAGTGGCTACAAACAGTTGACTCTTTGGTACAATGCAGACCGTGTACAAATCGTAACTGTCGTATAATTTGTACCCATTGAACATTTGCGCATTGTTGGTGGTATAGGCCCTAAAGTTTTGAATGACCTCCCTCGGGAGCTAAGCCTGCTCCATAGATTAAGCACTGATACGTTTTATGACCATTGGATAACTCACCATTTTACAGAACTGGAGTTGGGAGTGCTTCCGCGCTGTTAGAACATAGCTACACCATATAAATAAGGAGCAGAGGTTGAAAATTGAATAAATGAATGAATTTGAACAATGCATGCGGTTAGTGTGCCTCTTGTACAGCAAGTTCAACGTGTGTCTGTTGTCCTACTGGTGTCTGTTGTTTGCCGATCGCATGCCTGTTGTTCGACGTGTGCCTGTTGCTGTATGTGCGTTCGGTTGACAGTGTCGACCGTTATTTTTCTGTAACCCGATCGAGTCCCTTAATTAACAGGAGCCAGATCTCATCAAAATAGATTCCAAATGCAGCCGATGTAATCTCAGTGATATCAGCAATTCTCCTATTTTACATTTTCATGCATGCTGTGTCTGACTCTTACTCAGCCAGCCAGTCAGTCAGTCAGTCAGTCAGTCAGTCAGTCAGTCATCAGTCAGTCAGACAGTCAGTCAGTCAGTCAGTCATCAGTCAGTCAGTCATCAGTCAGTCAGTCATCAGTCAGTCAGTCAATCAGTCAGTCAATCAATCAATCAGTCAGTCAATCAATCAGTCAGTCAGTCAGGCAGTCAGTCATCAGTCAGTCAGTCATCAGTCAGTCAGTCATCAGTCAGTCAATCAGTCAGTCAATCAATCAGTCAGTCAATCAATCAGTCAGTCAGGCAGTCAGTCAGTCAGTCAGAAAATCTGTCCTTGTCTGTCTGTTTGTCTGTCTGTCTGTTTTTCCAGTGCTTATCAATTCATCACTGTATGCATTCCATTGGGCTTCGTCGAGACGTGACAAAATGATTATGTGCGAGCGAGTCTAACCGTGTCATGCTATTTCGACCTCAGCTCCTCCACTGACTCTATCAACTCACGACGTTTCCGAGAGAAACTCGTACGAAAGCGCTGCATAAATGTATGATGGTAATAATAGCAGGGCGTGTATTATGTCAGCTATGGTCTTCAGGAATAGCAGCGTCGTCTATTATAATAGCCCGGAATATAGTGTAATCATAAACAAAATGTTGAGATCATTAGCAAAAGATTAAGAATTGTTTTAATTGCTAAAATTAACTGAGAGGGTCGAACGTAGTATGGATCGCTAGGCCTATTAAATAAAGAACACGAACGTAGGCACAATCTAATGTCCTCGTGTTGACATGTGTTGCACACGAAACGACCCAGAACTCATGAGATATTTTAATTTCCAGACTCCAACATCTTTTCATTGCTCTATCTGCTTGAATAGCGCCGCCTTCTGAAATAAAATGAGTCGGCATGTATTGGCAGCCTTTTTATAACGCGAAGCATCGCCACCTGCCAGCCGAACGGAAATGCTGATTTCACGACTAAGGACATAATTTGAATGTTTGTCTAGACTCTAGCAGGTCCGTATACGGGGGCCTTAATACTGGCACCCATACAAACAAAAACCGGTGAAAGACCTCACTGATCAATTCCTTGAACGACGAGCATGGTCAAGATCATATGGTCCCTTCAGAAAAATAGGTGCAATAGCGCTTGTCCCCAGGGTCCATTCTGACTCCTTTATACTCACCTTAAAACTGGTCTTTTCAGACGTGCTGTGGACGGGAGCGCTCCTGAGTACTAGCCTTGAAGAGGCGCTATATAAATCTTCGTAATGAATTAATTTATATTCAGAAGGCTGTACACTGTATACTCAGCAGTATGTATGAAATGTATTTGCGACATACGAATCAGGTGCAGCTTCTGCTCCACACTCATGTTACTGCGATCCATCCATCCATCCGTCCCTTCCCTGCAGGCGACCTTAATGGACACGGTAGCCGGTTGGTTAAAGTAGGAGTTTGAGCCTCTTCCTCTTGGGAGAGTTATTGTGCAGTGGCGTTTCGCAGGGAGGGTAAGAAGGGACCAGTGCTCCACCAACTGAGTCGCCCCCTTGGTGGATAATTAAAAGCTTAGTCCACTTTCAGCTTTTAAGAAACCAGACATCCAACTGGCCCCTCTGTCGGGCTCCCCGGCCCCTCCGAGACCCTCTTTGTTGGAAAAGTCTAGAGCTGCCACTGTTATCAGTATTTGATACCGCCCATCTTCCAACATTTTTGCTCAGAAGTGCATACACACGCCTCGACGGCGCAATTGCAGTTGTACTGCAGAGCAATTGTGCGCCAAGGACTTGCTCAAGGTCCCTACATAGTGACTCCTCGGACGAGGATCGAACCCGCTCACTCGGCACACACTGAGAGTTACGGGCTGACCGCTCTAACCGATCGGCCACCGCGCCATACGGCGCTATTGTGTATGGACCGAGAGCAAAATCTTAGCACGCAATTCTTCAGTGCCATCGATTGGCGCGTAGTCATTTTACAGTGGCGCTTGATAAATTAATACCAAATTAACTAAATAGATGGACAACCCCATTAGGGGGCCTACCGAGGATTAGGCCTATATATGCCTGGCGATCTTGCTTTTGACCAAGCGAATGTGAGTAAGTTGGTTCCCGCGTCTTGGTTTTCGTATCCCTTAGTTTAAAGTCGTTCTCTACATTATAGGCAGACGAGACACTTACGCCGCATCGCAATGTATCTGGTCTGAACAGACATGACTATGTTTTAAGAATCCATTAGCCATAATGGATATTTCACGAGGATCCCCGTCGGCTTATACGAGTCGCCGTGCACTGGCCAACATAAGACGCTTTTGTAGCGATCAGGAAATGTCTTCGCTAGTCCCCGAAACACATAAAAAGACGCGCACATGTGCACGCACAATTCATACAAGTTCGTATAATTATTTACAAATTCAATAGGCAACGTTGGCAAGAATAGGCAGCTGATTCCCAGACCAGTAATTCGCTATTTTTAATAAAAATTTAATCCGAACAAACTGAAAAACAATGAAAGGGAGTAGCTCTAAGCCGAAAGCAAGCGGTTTGCCAAGATCATCTGGTGATGATCCGTGCCGACTTTTCTACTATA
The DNA here is from genome assembly GCA_959347315.1 of Bimastos eiseni. NCBI lineage: Eukaryota > Metazoa > Annelida > Clitellata > Crassiclitellata > Lumbricidae > Bimastos > Bimastos eiseni. The sequence continues at coordinate 12,196,352 of OY365816.1, read as the reverse complement.
GGCCTACCCCGACAACCCTTACTAGAGCAACGTCCGATTATTAATAAATACGCAAAGGCGCTCCAAAACTGTGAACACGTACACGAATGTAGATGGGTGTCAATGGCATAAAATGTCTCGTAGTCAGACACATGCAGTGTGGCTTAGACTTCACGTTTCAGCTTCATCCTAGCGTCAAAATTCCGTTCAAAAATATCAGATGAACTATAAAAATTAATATCTATTATAATAGGCCTAAATACGGATAATTATCGTATACAGCGCATGACACAAGAGTCACGTCATCCCATCAAAACAAAGTCCACCCCAAAATAATGTAAAGCAACAACAGACACCGTGGATCACAGCATCCGTGCACAATTTGTATAGCAGTCGTGCACAAGCGATTTAATTCTCGCATCCGCTGGATATTAGCAATTGAGTATGGCTGTAAGAACCACGTAATTTACGCTACATATGTCTAGTTGACGTTTATAACAATAGCTGCAGGTGTCGTGGGGTCTAGATTACAGGTAGTTCAACGGGTGCATTTTAGCGACGAGCAAATAAACCAACGTTGTCAAACAATGAATACAGACAATTTGAAATAATCTGTCTGGAAGCTTTGCCTAATGTTGCATTGAAGCCTTGTTTGGGATATCATTGATCACGTTTACCACTAAGTATTCAACAATAAATAAAATACACCTTTAAGTTAAATCTAGTTTCAATCAAAGGTGTAACTGCTTTCAACCTCGTTTACTTTAAATTCAGTCAAACAAGCTGTTAAACAACTCGCATGTATAGCGATTCCTACTCAGTTCGATTTGTGGTGAGGAAGTATTTTCTCGAAACTAGACAAGAATTAAAATAGGGGTCTAACGTTTCGATTTAACAATCTCAATTGTTTCAATTTAATCATTTCAATTTTGGATTAATTCATTTCAATATAATTACCTTGAATTTTTCATGTAGTATTTCGATTTTCATTTTTTTAAGTTATTTAGCCCATGCAATTTATACGCCTACCACGTCACATCCAACCATAATGAGAATAAATCTCTAGGTGTAAATCTTGATGGTGGTTAAAACACACAAAATGCTGACTGCAACAAATGATAAATTTCTATTAACACTTATTTACATAACATTTCAAGACCCTGAGATATTAAACTAGCGAACACAAAGCAGAATCCTAGACGATGCAACGATGTATTACAAAATAGCACACGCACTCTTGAACACAGATAATATACCGGTAAGCCTACACAACCGAATTCTCGTCTGACAAATGAGACACAGGAAACAAATTGCCAAGTGTCGAGACGCAATTCTTTAGCGAGAAGCGGTCGTATACATCACGCGTCTCTTGGGATTTTGGCGAGAAGTGAAATGTCTTGGGGAATCAATTGCTGTGAACTGTAAGCGACTTATCAAAGTTACCATGGTCACCATAGCTACCGTTGTTATAGTAGTAACCATGGTTACGAGGGTAGAGTTACCGCGGTCGCCATAGTCACAATAGCAACCATGGTTACAATGGTTCAGATATAAATAATAACCAGACACGTTACTTGGTATAATCTAAAAATGACAAAGGCAATAAAACCTGAATGATTGTGGTTCACACTGCCAATGTCCTATCACTAACATTCCTAACCGTTATTCTTACAATGCTTAGCGACCTGTAGGCCCATAGCACAGGCACTAATAAAAGGCTAATGACAATGAAAATATAATCGACCCAACACCAATGATAAGGTCAGACCACAAAGATAGCGACAGCTCATTGAGGATGGGCCCACTGAAAGAGTCTATCCTCGAAACTAGGAGTGAACCGAAACTCGGCTCGGAAAGGCGTAGTACTCGGAATCACTCTGACTTGGACCACCAATGAATCTGAGCATTAAGAAAAATTCGTAAATCCGATTATTTTCTCTTTTGAAAACGAATAATGTGGTACACAATGCCCGTCTCATATAATGTGGTTCACGCTGCTCGTCTCATATAATGTGGTTCACGCTGCTCGTCTCATATAATGTGGTTCACGCTGCTCGTCTCATATAATGTGGTTCACGCTGCTCGGCTCTTATAAAGTGGTTCACACTGCCCGTCTCTTATCACTAAATATTGATGATAATGATAATAATACACGTTTACCTTGTTTTCAACCAAATAATTCATATACATTGTGCAATTAACTGCCAAACGAGAAATCAAAAGAGACTTTTATAAAATTAATGTCCAATACTCGATACTCGGACTCGATACATACCACTCGAGTCGTAATACTCGGTCTTCGGCAGTTATATGTTATATACACAAAGTATTTTTTGTCTACAATGAATCTATATACGTACATGTATACATGTATATATATTGCAAAGTTTTTTAGTAAACTGATACATTTATACATATAACCTCTCCAATAGCTTAATGCCTCAAAATGCAATGTGTAGATATATATATATACACATATAAATATTATACATAATTTCAGACATACACATATACAAAAAGTATATGTGTACGTGTATACTGAGTATATAGAATGTGCTCTTGTGCTTGCATGAGTGAGCGTGCATGATAATGCTGCACACAATAAAAATAAGTACACATGCACATGTGCACATAAATGGTGAGACCTTAATGTAAATATATATATATATATATACATAAAATAAACCACCAGTATGTAGGTATATATATATATATATATATATATAGATTGTAGACGAACACATATACAAATGTATGTATATAACGATAGTGATACCTGTGTGCTGGTATACGTATGTGTACATATAAATCTGAAGACATATGATATAATTTCCAATTTATTGATCAGAGCAGAGACATCATTCGTTCACTTTGTAGTGAAGGCACAGCAGAAGCATGTCAGCATTATAGACAAAGTGCTGGTCAACACCTATGCATCCGTGATCGACTGAACGAGCCACTGAGTAAACGTTGTGAGTAACGAGCGTGAATGAGTGAGCCAAGCAAGAGAATGAGTGAGCTAAGCGAGAGAACGAGTGAGCCAAGCAAGAAAATGAGTGAGCCAAGCGAGAGAACGAGTGAGCCAAGCGAGAGAACGAGTGAGTCAAGCGAGAGAATGAGTGAGTCAAGCGAGAGAATGAGTGAGCCAAGAGAGAGATTGAGTGAGCCAAGCGAGAGAATGAGTGAATTAAGCAAGAGAACAAGTGAGAAAAGCAAGGGATTGAGTGAGCCAATTGAGGGAAGAAGTGAGCCAGATGAGGGAACGAGTGAGCCAACCGAGGGAATGACTAGGCAAGAGAGTGTCTCGTGCAAACAATGTCTGCCTTTGTTCCACTGTCTTCGAGACCTCTTATCGTGCTTTTGTCTGATGCCACATTCATGATTTCTCTTCCTTCCTATACCATCAATTCCCATTTTCTCCCGTCTGTAGGCCGTCCTCCTCTTACTGCTTCCGCTTCTTCCTATCCATCTTCCATCACCGCCACTCGATCTTCTTCCTTCCTGCATCATCAATTCTTACAAACTTCCCCTCTTCTCTAGGGCCGTACTGAGCCATAATTGCGCTCTGTGCCCAGCATCAATCTGGCGCCCCCACATTTTGAAAATAGTGCATTTTATGGAATAATAAGCTATTCCATGCGAAAATTTATGCCATTTCCATATTTGCGCCCTGGGCCACGGCCCCACTGGCCCCCCCTCGGGGTACGGCCCTGCTCATCTCTTCGTCATCATCCTCTGTTCACATCCTCTTCTCTTCCTTCTCTCCAGTAAGTCCCAGATCCTCGTTATTTTTTTTGCCTCATGTTAGCATAACACTTTAACGACGGACGTGTGCTTAAGCAACTGGAAGCCAGTACAGCTCGTTGTTACAGTGTAAAGGGGACTGCACATCTTCCATCTAAGATGATGCCTCTTACGGTTATACCTAGGTCACAGCACTGACAGGTTTGAGCATTTGCAGCTCAGTCACTTCAGAAGCTGCTCATTTCATAACGAGGTAAGAACACCTGAAGAAAAGTAAAATTCCTTCGAATAGTTCAACGAGCAGTCAGTTTCGCCACCAACACCGATTTGAGGAGTGAGCAGGAATTCACACAGAACCCTGTCACAGAACGCCTGTACGTGAACCTCTGGAAGAATGGTTCTACCAGCACGACCAAACGCCGTTCCAACTTCTGATTTTGTGTGCGAAATGGGAATCTGAGCTGAATTCTGTTGAAGGATGTCCAGCTCACGAAGCCAAATAGGCAATCACCCAGCTGCAAAATTCCAATGACTTCCTGATGATTATGCATGGCTTCTTGTTAATTATGCGTGGATTGCTGTTAATTATGCAAAGGTCTGATGTTGCTGGTCACCTGTTGATCGACAGTCATAGGTTGAATTATGCTTGCAGTCCCCTGTCTCATCGTACACGCCACTGTCTAATAAGACAAAGCAACATAGAAGGTGTTTGAGAACCAGGATATATAATTATATGTCATGGGCAATGTGTCAAACCAGGAAGCATTGTGCAAAATGCCTGGTTTTAAAGCAATTTATAAAATCCCCTATTTAGGGTTAGTGCTTAGGGTTAGGTCAGGGCTAGGTTAGGGTTAGTGTAGGCCGGTTAGGGCTTTACAAATTGCCTAGGCATTTTGCATAATCCCTGATTTCAGACGTTGCCTGTAGCGTATATACTTTTGTGACTCTTGCTATTCATTTTCAAGCAATTTCGAAATGATTGTTATGCCACAAGCAGCTAGGCCTTGAAATGCAATGTGCTGCAGCTGACAGTTCACACTAGTTCAATTAATACGAAAACTGTCCAATTGAGGAGGTTATGTTAAATGTACACAAGTGGCTATAGTGGAATATTCTAGTCAAGAGGAAGCACGGTGGGGAAGAACCCTGAAGCATCTAAGATGGGTGAATGTAGTAGGGGTTGGCCTACACAGTGTCCCCTTGACAAGGTACAAAGTACCATATGTCATTGAGGAGTACAAGTCGCCCAGACACCATGTTCCCACCAACAATCTGATGAGATTTCATGTCAATGTTATGTTCTATTCATAAAAAAATACTGGGAAATAATAAATCAAAACTACGTTGGACTTGTCATATTGTGGCATATGCCGGATCTAAAGCACCGTGAATTTTCTTCCTTAATATTTTTTTCCTTATTATTAATTAGTTACATCTAAGGAACAGGGTTCCTCGAAGTGCCATTTCCTTATATGTGAAAAGTTTCTTGGTTTTATAAAAATGCCAGTTCCTTTAGATAACATAATTTCATTAGATGCCACAGTTTCCTTAGATGTTACACATTCCTTAATTACATGTTAACTTTCCTTAGATGTTACACTTTCCTTACATGTAACAGTTGCCTTAGATGTTACGCTTTCCTTACATGTAACAGTTTCCTCAGGTGTTGCAATTTACCTACATGTTACAGTTTCCTTAGATGTTACACTTTCCTTAGATGTTACAGTTTCCTTAGATGTTATACTTTCCTTACATGTAACAGTTTCCTCAGGTGTTGCAATTTACCTACATGTTACAGTTTCCTTAGATGCACCACTTTCCTTACATGTTACAGTGTCCTTAGATGTTACACTTTCCTTAGATGTTACAGTTTCCTTAGATGTTACACTTTTCTTGCATGTTACAGCTTCTTTAGATGCTACACTTTCCTTACATGTTACAGTGTCCTTAGATGTTACACTTTCCTTACATGTTACAGTGTCCTTAGATGTTACACTTTCCTTAGATGTTACAGTTTCCTTAGATGTTACACTTTTCTTGCATGTTACAGCTTCCTTAGATGTTACACTGTCCTTACATTTTACAGTTTCCTTAGATGTTACACTTTCCCTGCATGTTACAGTTTCCTTAGTATTCACAGCTTCCATAGATGCTACAACATCGAGGGCGATTGTTTTCAATTTACTTCCGAATTGAGATCAAGAGAAAAACCAACCGTTTGTTTCGCGGTTGTACTGTTGTCTCGGACGACATCGGTGGTTGCACGTTGATGACGACGACGACGACGACGTTGACAACGAACAATCGGATGCGCAACTTCTTGGCAAGCTGTCCGATTGCCTCGACTGGCTGTTATTGCCCTCATCGCGGCGATCAGTCAGTTTCTTCAAAGCGTCAGCAGAGGACTCTGACGGCGGTTCTGTCAAAAGACGCTGGCAAGAAAATTGATCACAGTCACAATTGTTCGTCGTCTGTTGGTGAATCTTTGATGGCAGATGGTGCAAAGGTCTGAAGCTGGTCCCTGGCGGATGGGAGGGACGAGGAAGAGGACGCAGCTCTAAATTATAGATCTCTGCGGCGGCGCAATCACCTGCCGAAGTCCACTGCGCCGGACAAGAAGAAGCCAGGCTGTCGTCGCCTAAAATGGGTCAACGAAACTGCTTTAATAATGCACAGAATCCCAGTGACCTCTTGGGGACTTCTTACGAACCATATCTGGAAGATTCGTAAGAAAATCAAACCATCTTTCCTTTTTATCACTTACAATGCTAGGGCGATTGTAAACAGTTGGCCAATAGATATAGTTTAATAAATATTTCAATCTATTTTTATGTCTGAAGAGTAGCTTTGCAACAAACAACAGCTGGTAACGTCTTAAAAAATCAAACCATCATTCTCTTTTGCGACTTCTAATGCTACGACGAGATTGTAAACAGCTGGCCAAAAGATAGGTTTATTAATATTTCAATTTCTCTTCGTATGTCTGTATACAGAGTAGCTTGCAACGAACAATAGCTGGTCACTAAATAAGAAAATCAAATCATTCTTCTATATAACATTCATCCCTCATGAGGGGGGCTTAGGGGACAGGCCAAATTCGACTCCTTTAATAACTTGCCATCATTCATTCATACTGTACTTGTAATCATACTGCAGCATGTCAGTTTGAAGTGAATCTAAAATTATTATTATTATTAGATTACATATATGTGGACAATAACAGAGATCAGAATATATATATATATATATATATGTATATCTTCTATTTGCGACTTCTAATGCTTGGATGCTTGTAAACAGTTGGTCAATAAATAAATATTTAAATTTCTTTGCAGGAGATGGATCCGTGAGGCTGAAGATTGAGGAAGGATAAATTCAAGTGTGAAGGAGATAGTATTCTTCTAGATACTGTCCTTTTCAGCCAAGCATTAGGCCAGGAGCGCTTCTGGGTAGATATCTTGAAGGGGCGCTATATCAAGTATTTTTGATTGATTGATTTAGATTGAGATACTATTTCATGATTGCTTGATATTGATTGAGATACTATTCCATTATCATTCTCAGCTCATTGCATTTTTCCTTTGCTATACCATAAAATACCTGAACCTACAATACTTCACCATAACTATGTTAACATACTATAGCATACCATACCATATTCTACCTTCGCATAAATACATCATATATATATATATATATATATATATATATATATATATATATATATATATATATATATATATCAACAACAGTGGATTAATTGGAGAAAATCTCACCATCAGACATGTCAACATCGGATTGACTTCCATAGTTGTCGTTTGGCAAGGCATAGGAGGCGTCAGACGTCGTCGGTCGATTGCCTAGCGACTGTGCAGTGAACGGAAACTGGTCAACCAAACAATATATTATATCATCTATAGAAAGATGATAAATAACGATGAAACCACTAAGCGAGTTCAATACCCGTATCCCCAGTAAGGTTGACTAGTCCTTCTTCTGCTAGACGGAGGAGTTGGTTAAAATTAAATGCGTGACATTAATCCCTCATGGGCGGGATCTAGGGAAGGCCAAATTCGACTCCTTTAATAACTTGCCATCATTCATTCATACTGTACTGGTAATCATACTGCAATATGACAATTTAAAGTTAAACTAAAATTATTATTATTACTAGATTACAAATACGTGGACAATAACTAATTTACTCATGTGAATATTTAATCGTTACTTCTTAAAAATCTCTGAGATCCACACATATGCATTAAGCTCAGCTGATAACCTCAGACCTATTCGCTATTGGTTACATGACATTTAATCACGCGACACTTAACCTCAAGGACACTTAATCTCGTGACATATAATCGCACGACACTTAATCTCAAATTACAACTAGTTTGCACCATTATTAATTTATGTGGTGACAAAGAAATATGTTTAATTAGAAGCAGTATTAATGATGAGAATGCGGTTTCAATGGAAGTGGGAATACTCGCATAATAGTGATAATGAGAGTGCATTTCAATCAGTTTACGTGCCAAACTTCTAGAATAAACATGCAAAAGTGAATCAAGCTCAGTTGAACTATGTTTTATTAAGCGCGATTAAATGTCGTGCGATTAAGCGTCATCGAGGTTAAGTGTAGTCAGATTAAGTGTCGTCGAGATTAAACGTCGTGAGATTAAGCGTCGTCGAGGTTAAGTGTCGCGAGATTAAGTATCGTCGTGATTAAAGGTCGTGAGATTAAGTGTCGTCGAGATTAAATGTCGTGAGATTAAGCGTCGTCGAGGTGAAGTGTAGTCAGATTAAGTGTCGTCGAGATTAAACGTCGTGAGATTAAGCGTCGTCGAGGTTAAGTGTCGCGAGATTAAGTATCGTCGTGATTAAAGGTCGTGAGATTAAGTGTCGTCGAGATTAAATGTCGTGAGATTAAGCGTCGTCGAGGTGAAGTGTCGCCAGATTAAGTATCGTCGTGATTAAAGGTCGTGAGATTAAGTATCGTCGAGGTTAAGTATCGCGAGATTAAGTGTCGTCAAGATTAAGTGTTGCAAGATTAAGTGTCATCGAGATTAAGTAGTGTTGTTTAAGTGTCGCGATTATGTGTCGCGAGATTAACTGTCGGCACACCTTCGCTATTGTATTAACACCGGAGGATTTTCTCTAAAAAATGTTGGAGTATGTTATGTTATCCATGGCATTGAAAATTCGAAACAGTCTGTTACTATTTAAGGTACATTTACATAGGTACTTGATTTCTCTTGTTTTCTTATGAGGTTTCATTTAAAATTAGCATAGCCATTTACCTCACTTATCTGACTGACCGTATACAGTGTGCTATTTAGTTAACTAGTTAAGATTAATCGTTAGCGTATGTCACGGCTGAAATTTTTTTTCTATTTTTTTTCTATTCTTTGTTATTCTGCCACTAAATTACTTAGAAACTCTCGTTAGATGACTATCTGGGTATCCCTTATTAGTGGGGCCTTCTTGGCCCCTTTAGGTGTCTCCTATTGCTTTCTTATATACCTACTATATCTACGTATATTTTGTTATGTTGGATGCAATAAAACAGTATGTTCTGTTATGTTAACAGCTACTGACCTGGATCTCCCATGGACAACCGTACCTCGGACAACCCCTCTGACTTGACACTGCCCTCGTGAATAAGCTCATGCCCTGCGCTTGGCTTACGAATGGAATTTTAGAAGTCTGGAGATTACGATTCTTTTACAAAAGTGTCCTTTATTAGTGAGATACTGAAACGAAAGTAACGCCGCATAAAAACGTCCAGCTGCGGCAGAAGGCGACGAGGGTAAACCAGCTGAGCTGCGGCGTCAATAGCAGGTTTGTCACTACACAATTCATCGCTATGTCATAATGACATCGGGTGGGTGTGGGGGGAGGAGGGGTAGGCGTTCCCATCGAAGTCTGTGCCTCACAGACGTACAACAGAGAACGAACGGTCAGCAGAGCTGCTTAGTCACGAGCGCTGTGTCAAGTCAAGTGGGTTGTCCAAGGGAAGCTTATATTCCGGTTGTCGGACAAGCAAGTCACTTAAACGAGAATCAACTTATCTGGACTGTTGATCGATTTGAAGGGGTTCAAATCCCTGCCAGAGTAGAAATTTGGTCAGATATTCTACCCCACATTTTCCCCCTAGTCAACAAAGCTATAATCGGTACACTGAGTCACTGACCGTAGGCTGTCAATTGGAAGATGACTCAGGTGAGGAAGAAGACTGGCTGCTTCAGGGTTAGCTTAATTAAGGAACTGATCTTCTACATCTCTTCAGCCTACCTCGCTCTTCCACTCTTCCCGCGGCGGTTGGTAAAGGCGGCAGCATCGATTCGTCGCTGGAAAACCGCTGACGGCCCCAGTACCGCTGTGTACGCACCCTCCTCCTCCTCTTGCGTACCCTGGAATGTCACCCTTCTTGTTCTGGGTTCTTTTCCCGCGAGCGTCTGGGCGCGTTTCGTTAACGGATTCCGTTTCGTAGTCGACGGACGCCACCGCGAAGTCGTTAGCACGCAGGTGAGGTGGCTGGAAGTTATTAGCCTTCGCTCTGGCCTGAAGGGTAGCTGAAAGAAGAAGCGAAGAAGAGACTGAACGGTTACACTGTAGATGCTCCAGCCAACACGTCGTCGTTTGTCTCTCGTCGACCGTATAATTGGCTCTCAGTAGCCGCAGACTTCGCGGCCGCATTGTCTGTTTAATTACTTCGCTCCTAATGAGTACCACGTGTCGGCGTCAGACGCATCACTACGGCATGATACGGTAAGGTACGGTAAGGTGAAGCAGTACGACATGACAATTGCTGGGTAAAATCCGACGAGGTGTCGCAAGGATGGGTTAATGATGTTGGGTTGAGCGGATGCAGGAAAGCAGGGGTGTAACAAGCGGGGGCAGCAGACCCCCAGTTTTAAAACTGAGGGGGGGGGGGCAAAGCCGCCTTCCAGTTTTAGTGCTCAGTGCCCCCATGTGCCCCCAAATCGGCACTTTTTTATGTTTCTCCAATGGCTTTTTAAGCTGACTTTTGCTAAGATAATTTCTGGGGGGGGGCAAAATTCAAAAATTGGGGCAACAAAATTTGTTGCTTCATGCAATATTTCTGAAATTATGCACCCCCCCTACTTTTCAAAACCTTGTTACGCCTCTGCAGGAAAGGAATGGGTAGGAAATACATGGAATGGTTCAGTTAGATCATTTAGATCGTGTTAAGTATGCAAGATCAATAAGGTCGTATTAAGTATGTAAGATCATTTCGATCATGTTAAGTACAGGGAAGATGACGCAAGTTTAGGTTAAAGCTATGGGCGAGTTGCATGAACTATATTGTAAGATGCGCTAGGCCAGTGCATAAAATACAGGAAAATGTCGACTGCACAATCGAACTGAAAGTGTCAAACTGCACTTTATAATTTTTTATTGTATTTCCATTTATTTAGAACATACAGCTGACAGTCACTTAGTATTAAATTTTGCAGCTTGAGTGTTGTCATGTCATGTCACATCGTCATCTGACTACATGAATGGCAAAGTGATGCCCAATGCTTTCTGTCTCGTACGACGTTCATTAAGCTCGTGCCTTTTAAATTAGTCCACGCAATGACATTTTCAAACCAGCAGATTCTGGATCTTCTACGACGCTCGAGTGTTAGAACACAGTTCGTCTTATTACAGTACCAGAGAGACAAAGACTTCCGAAACTATGGGCTTAGGATAGAGTGATATTGTGTGTTGTTGACTTGCACAAATCTCAGTAAATGCACACCACACGCTTCAGACAAGTCAAGTGCAAACTCCACACAAGTCAAGTGCACACTTGACAACGAGTACTTCACACTTCGCAGAGTATTTTGAAAGCAGAGTATTTTGAGAAACCATGAGCTGAGATATTCTAACCAAAATATAGGAGTGGTCATCGGCGCTGTCCGACTAAGATGACCAACAACGAGACAATAGTCTAACTTGTTACCCTAATAATTAGAACTGCCCAGTGCGCACATCCCATGATAGACTTAGAACAACATCTAGAGTTCTATGCTGTCTGTAGTGTAATGTGTAAATTCTCTTAGTATCAGCAGTGCTGGCTTTTTGCAATCCATGAAGGCGATCGGTTGATCGCCTTACAACAAGCAGTGACTGTAGAAATAAACCATGCCTGCAGTTCAGGCGATAATTAGCCTATAGGTAAGGGAAACCGAGAAAACGGTGATTATTACCCACGGAGTCACAGATAATAACTTATCCCATCCGAGGCTCTCATCTTTGCGCCACTCTATTGTGCTAACGGCCAATTATTTATCCAATCTCTCTCGATATCAAAGCGTAAGCTCACGCATTCAGACAACTGATATCCATTGAAGAATGCCGACAATAACAGGCGAACGCTAATAAATCTAGATTTAATTAGCGAACAGGGTTCAAAGGCATGGCTGATGAGCAATTTATGAATAATTAAAAATGCAAGAGAGAAGCAATTTACATGGATAATAAATGTGAAATGGATGTGCAAGTAATGAGTGGTGGAGCATCTGTAAATGGGGGCAATGGATGAGCAATTTCACGAGCAACAAGAAAATAATTATGAGCAAGAAAATGAACAATTAGATGTGCAAAGATTAGTGATTGATGAGCAACGAATAAGTAATTAGATGAACATAAGATTAACAATTAAGGAGCAACAGATGAGAATTGGATGAGCAATGGATGAATGGATGACCAATAGATGAGCAACAGATGACCAATTGGCAATGTACCAGCAACTTATGAGAAATGGATGGTGCTGCAACAATGCATCAGCACTGGGCTTATTTATTAACTTTGTAATAGATAAATATTCTTATAATTATAAACAACAAGCATTGGTCTCTGGATGCAACTTGGTAAAGACACTTAGAAAACGGTGTTGGCAACCTTTTAATGGCAGTCATATGTTGCAAAGGATCTACAAGTGTGCAGGGGCCCACCACAAGCGACTTCTTCCTGTTATTTAGGCACTATTTTGCTTATTGATGACAATTCAGCTGAGCAATTAAGACGAGCAATAAAGATGAGCATTTCAGTGAGCAACTGACAACTGTTACCTATGAGCAGCTGTTGCTGTCGTTGTCTCCAGAAGCAGAACACGACGACAAATACGACAACGATGAAGACAGCGCCAAGAACTCCACCGAGCACGACGAAGAGCAGGTCGGTGTTCTGCTGCGAGTACGAGGAGCGGTTGAGCGGAACCTGTGATTCAATCCCGGACCGGGGCGTGGTTCCGGGGTCGTGAGGGTCGTCAGTGAGGCCTCTGTCCTTGTAGAAGGGTCGGCTGTCATCTTCAGGGGGAGGAAAGAGTGGGGTGTAGTTATTCAGAGGGTAGATGTCGGTGATGTTGTCTGATGGACCTAGACATCAGAAGATACATGTTTATTAAAGAGTAACAACGTGCATGTCTGTATTTGTGTATGTATAATGTATATATTTATGCGTGTTTATATCAATGCATCTTTATATTTGCGTACGTCTTCGTCTATATTTGTGCATTGTCTATATTTGTGTACGTATATATATTTAGGTATGTCTGTATATGTGTATGTCTATATTTGGGTATGTCTATATTTGGGTATGTCTATATTTGTGTATGTAAATATTTAGGTGTTTAAATATTTACTTCTGTCCAAAGAAATTTAATTCTCAACTCATTTTCAATTCAAATCGACCACAGATTGATTTTCTTCGATACCACTAAACAATGCTCCATAAATTTCCAGAGCAGTTACAAGCATTTAGCTCTTGAGAACTCCTTTCCTATTTCCAACTCTGCTAATGTCAATCATGTCTCTCTCACCTGGATGCTCTTTGTCATTTAAACGAATTGTATTGTGCTGCTATGATTCCATATTCCGAGCATATTATTACCATGTTACAGGCAAACTGTAAAAATTATTGTGATGCCTTATTTAATTTAAGGGTGTAAAACGAATTTAATACAACTTAACTGTAAGCCACAGAATCAGGCAGCCATGTTTCTGCAGCTGATAAAAAAGTGGCACAGTGGCTGATTAGTTGGAGCGGTCGGGCTGTCCGAGGAGTTACTTGTGTAGGGACCTTGAGTAATATGAGCACTGAGCTCACAATTGTTCTGCAATATATCTGCAACTGCGCCGTCGAGGCGTGTGTGCACTTCTGAACTAATTGTAAGAAGGGCAATATCAAATAACAGTTGTATCATAATGTATTGTAACAATAGAGCAACAACTAATAGCCAATTTACCCATAGTCTTCTTAACAGCGGTGTTACTGTAGTCGCTAAATCCCTCTGCGTTGAACGACCGCATCCGAAGGCTATAGGTGGTGTCCACAAGAAGGCTGGACAGTAAGACCTCTCTCTCGCCGCTCCCATGGACGACGAACTGCTTGTAGCCAAAGTCCGTTTCATAGGGCTTGTAGTGAATCATAAAACCGTTGACAACCTCCCGTTTGGCCGGCATAAACTGAAAAACAGTGTCGTTTAACTTACTAATTGAAAAAGAGCGATCCATGACCTAAACCCAGCTAGGCAGCTGTGGGTATGAAGTGTCAGCAACTTCGATTTCTTAGCCTCGGCATATGAAGACGGGTGGCCATTCCTCTCCATCGCCATCTCATATTCCCACTTACAGTGCCTACAATTTATTCACTATAGCTGAGTTGGTCGGTTAAAACGAGATGCATAACGTAATTGGAGCCTTGCATGGCTGTAATAACTTTTCATCATTTATTCTTACTATGTTTGTAATCATACTGCTGCTTGTCAGTTTGAAACTGAAGGAAATTATTATCATTATTATTATTATTATTACTATTACTAATATGCATTAGTGTCATTCAGTCTCCATTCACCTTGTCACCTTGTGCTGTCATTTCTTGGAAAACTATTATTATTATTATTATTATTATTATTATTATTATCAATATTATCCCCATTTAAAATGAATAAGGTAAAAGTAATGAGTGATGGTGTCCGAATACCTGCCACGAAATGGCAATCTCACTGACTGACAGCGGATGCACAGCGACTATGATCGGTGGAGTCAGTGGGACCTTCGTCTTTTGGCCGCTGACGGACATCAGAAGCTGATCGGAGTTTGGTCCGTGTTTGTTGTCGTTGTTCGAGTAAATAGCAACCAATCGAAACTGGTAAGTACTTCCTAAATTTGAAGAGATCGTCAGCATTTAATCCTTGATGATTGTTTACAAATCATCAAAACTATTATAGTGGGATATACGAAATGCTTAAAGGCTATAATAAACATTAACTAGGGTTAGTTGACCACTCCCCGTAAAGCACAACTAAAAGAGAACTGTCCATCAGTCATGGCTAAAAGAACACTACTGTCCATTATGAATCATGGGGAACAGAGACATTACCCACTAATTATGGTGAAATAAAGCTCCAAAGATTAACCTTGGTTAATACAGCCTAGCCCAGCCCACAAGTCATGGCTAACAAAGGTATGTGCTAACAGAGCTCATTAGTCAATACCCATTAATCATGGTTAATAAGAGTTATGTGCCATAAATCATGACCAACAGAGCTCAGTATCCATTAATCATGGCTATTGCTACCAGAGCACCTCATGCATTAATCACGGATAACAGGAGCCAATAATCATGGTTAACAGAGATTCATGCCATCTGATCATGGCTAACAGGGTTATGTGCCATCTGATCATAGCTAACAGGGCTCTGTGCCATCTGATCATGGCTAACAGGGCTCTGTGCCATCTGATCATAGCTAACAGGGTTATGGCTAACAGGGCTCAGTGCCATCTGACCATGGCTAACAGGGTTATGTGCCATCTGATCATGGCTAACAGGGTTATGTACCATCTAATCATTGCTAACAGGGCTCTGTGCCATCTGATCATAGCTAACAGGGTTATGTGCCATCTGATCATGGCTAACAGGGCTCAGTGCCATCTGACCATGGCTAACAGGGTTATGTGCCATCTGATCATGGCTAACAGGGTTATGTGCCATCTAATCATGGCTAACAGGGCTCAGTGCCATCTGATCATGGCTAACAGAGCATCAGTTGTCAACAGACCTGGCTTTAGATTGGAGACGGTGAATTCGCTGACATCAGGTGCAATGTCCTCGTCAATCGTGTGCCATCCGGTGGATTTGCGCTGCTTTCGAGTCTTGATTTCTTTGAACTGGACTTTGAAGAGGGTGACGTTGAGGCCCTTGCTCTGACCTATCGACCACTTGAGCTGGACAGACGTATCCGAAACCAAACTGACCGTCGGCTTCGATGGGGGAACCAAACTGACCCCTAAAAAACATCGACCAGAACACTTCAAAGTAGGTACCAGATAATGTATGTATGCAATGTAGTTTGGTGGTGGTTGTGGCAGTTTAACAATGCTGTTTGATAACAAAGATCATTAGCGTCGTCCACCTCCTTTATCCAGGCTTGGGACTAGCACTGCCTGAGTTCTTGCAGCGGCAGAGTTGCAATGTAGTATAATGTAATCGAACATTAATATAGCGCCCCTTCAAGATACCTAGTTAGAGGCACTCTCTGCACTGTAGCCTACATGATGAAAAATGTTATTAGTAGCAAATTATGTTACAATAGTTGTTCTGATTATTGTAACACTTATAACTTGTTATTAATGACATTTAACATTATAAAGGCTAGTGCAGAGAGTGCCTCTAACTAGGTATCTTGAAGGGGCACTATATTTAATGTTCTAGTGGGCTGAAAGAGTCACTAGTGGTGGGCTCACGCACAAGTGTGGAACCAACCAACGGATTCTCATCGACAACTGACAGGGCCAAGTAGCGTTGATGAGTGACATGTATGTATGTGGCATGTATGAATGTGCCTTTGTAGTTTAGATAATTTTAGTCTACAATTTCTCTGGCATTTTATTAGTAAACTGGAAAAAATACTTGAATTAGGTAAATGGAAACAATATTTTCGTCGATTCTATTCAAACTGACAAATAAATCACAGCTGTATGATTACCTGATTTAGTCATAATAATAAAATAATAATAATTTAATAATAATATAATAATTATTCATATTCTATTATTATTGCTATTACGCTGTCGTTTAATGCTGGAACCATGGCATGTATAAGTGCATCACTTAAGCGTGATTGAATGAACAAGAACAGGAGGAACATTAATCTCAATAAAATGCTTCTGAATTGGCCCGTCAAAGCCTACAAAAGAGACAAGTCGCTTTCACGGGACATCGATGGGTGGGTTTAGAACTGTCAATCATCTGGCGGCAGTTTGTATCAGGGTGGAGTGGGGTGGGATGGTTGTTCATTATCTGACTTGTCGGGGAGACAAAAGCAGGTATCACTAGGGCGTTCCAACAAATGCAAGCCCTACCACCTGGCTCCAAAAGGGTGCCAACAGACCAACTCCTTCACCTTCAATATCTCTGCCCCTCCTGGGTCCGATTTTCGAAGGGGTGTGCACATGTTGAGCTCTTTCATCAATGACGGAGCTCTTATATTCTATTTACAACAATACTAGCAAATAAAAGCCAAAACCATCTGGTTCCAAACTCGAGCACACACAGACTGTACCCTTTCGTCTCCTCTACCACTAGATCGGATTTCTAAAAGGGTGTGCACAGGTTGCGCTTTTCCACCCGCCAGTAGGCCTATACCCTTATATTCGGTCTTAGCAATTCTACGACACAAAAGAAGAGACTTCTTCTGGTTAAAAAGATTATGTATGGTTGGAAAGCTAAAGTAATGGAACACAAATCGTTCTCATATCCTTCCACGTGGTATCTAGTTTAAATACTTACACCAAGCCTGTGGCTATTAAATGAACAAAAGCCAAGAAGATGCGGCTGACTTAATTTTACTTAGCCTCTGCATAAGAAACTCACCTACCAGTTGTCTCTCTCTCACACACACAATCTTATAATTGTAATACTACAAAGTGTTCTTGTAACAATAACAGAACCATCGACATTCATATTGTCATGCACGCATTGTATTGCATTGTTTTCAATATACTGCGCGAAATCAGATAACTAGCCTCTATTTCTTGAACCTATTCAGAAACTCAAAACCCTTCATTTATTGAAAAACAGTTTAAGCTGTACTTAGCCATTTAACTTAAACCTGTGCTTACAGTTGACCGTGACAAGCAGCTTGCCATTGCCGATGCCATGCAAATCCTCATCATTACAATACTAATTAATTACAATGATTATAATAACAATCAGTTGCATGCGAAAGAAAGTCATAAAGTCATAGAGCTATATAAATGGCCCATTTCAACTCACCCCAGTGGAACTCTGCCACTGCCTGCACTTTGTCAGTGCCAGTCCTAAACCTGGAAAAAGAAGGAGGGCGACGGGAACCAATTGGTACGTTCCATCACTGGTGCCTCTTTTAGTTTGCTGTTCACTGTTTTGCTAATCCTTGGGACACTATTCGTTAAAATGAAGCTCAACATCAAAATAGGCTGCAGTGCAGAGTGCCTCTGAATGGTTACTCTGCGAAAGGTGCTATATAAATCTATAAATACAATAAAATCATTGTCATCAGACAGTGTCATTACTCAGAAACTCACTCACCTGCATGATTCTTTGGTGAAGTCTTCCTCGGTCTGTTTCTCTCGTAGGTCCTTGGTCCCTTTGGCTTCTTCTGTTGTCCCGTTCTCTCCCCGTCTGACTGCATCAACTGTGACTTCGCCTCCTCCTCTCCATCCTGTGGCCACTCCTTCGCTGTTCTTGTCGCTGGTTCTTTGGAGTAGCTTTCCACTTCAAGATCATCTGGAGACTGGAGCCGATGAGTTGGGTTGGCAATGGTCGTCCTTCTTAAAGAGAGCGACGACGAACGATCACCCTCTGGTGACAGCGAACAATCAGCAAGGCTTAATTCATCCGAGTAGACACTAAATTCCTCAAGGTACACTTTGAGAACTTACAAGTCAAAGGTCAAGGACGTGTAACTCAAAGGTCAAGGAGTACAACTCAAAGGTCAATGACGTGAAACTCAAAGGTCAAGCACAGGGTATGAGGGTATACGCAAACAACCCCTATCAGGTTAGAAACTACTGACTATTATGCCGGAGATACAACACGAAATTACTCCTCACCTGGGAGGGATTAACTCTTACCTGAAGGAGAGAGGGAGAGAGAGAGAGGGAGAGAGACAAACAGACACACAGCCAGACACACAGACAGACACCACTGAAAATACGCAATCTGTTTGCTACAGCAGTGTGTTGATACGACAGGAAATGCGCAATCTGGTTGCCTGGGCACCAGAGATGTAGAGAACCAGCGTATGTAGTGAATGACCTTAAAAAGTGCTACATGTGTAAAGACCATTAATTGAGAAATGCATCCGTACAACAGATGATGCATAATGAACACTGATATGAAAAACGTGAAATAGATTTCCTCCTTGAAATGTGTCAATATTATTTACAATTTGTATAAAAATAGAACAGAGCAGAATATCATAATAGAATATTAGAGCAGAATATTACAGAGCAGAAAATAATAGCACAGAATAGAATAGAGCGAAAGAGAGCAGACCAGAATAGAACAGAGCAGAATAGAACAGAGAAGTAGAAAAGAACTTAACAGAATTGAATATATCAGAATAGAATGGAGCAGTATAGAACAAAGCAGAATAGGATACGGAAGAATTAAATAGAGCCAAATAGAATAGAGCAGAATAGAACAGAACTGAACATAGCAGCAGAATAGGAGACTAGATCAGAATAAAATGGAGCAGAATAGAATAGAGGGAAGTCCTTATCCAGGTTAACAGAGGGAAGTCATGATCCAGATTACAGAACAGAATAGAGTAGAATAGAATAGAATAGAGTAGAATAGAACAGACCATAAATGTGGCTGGTGAATGAAATGACCAGAAGAAGCATACTTTTCTCTGCTGGACTTTGTCGCTGATGACCAAGAGGACCTGTTGGCACAGCAGGACGAATGGTCAGACATGCCGCAGCAGAACTGGAATTGACCAGATTGCTAACAATGCACTGGTACATGCCCGACTGGTTCTCTTGTACGTCCATCAAAACTAAAGCGCCATCTATTCAAAGTTAAGCAGACTATAAATGCAGTGAATTCGGTTACAGAATGAGCTCAGTGCACTGACCATACACCAGGTATGTAATGACTTTACCCTGACCATACAATAACCATACACTGACCATACACTGGCTATATAATGACCGTACGCTGACCATATAATGACCATACTCTGGCTATATAATGACCATAAACTGACCATGCACTGGCCATATAATAACCATATGCTGACCATATAATGACCGTACACTGGCCATACACTATCAGTCCTAATATCAGCATGCACGGGAGAGGAGAGAGGGAACTGGCCACTCATCAACAGAGAAAGGCTGAGGCTAAGAAAATTTATGTTGCTACGACTTTAAACCGATCCAGCACGACTTCTGGTTTCTCTGACATATCAAGACGTCAACTTGACTTCTCTAACCAACTACGACTTCACATAACCATCGATTAATGCCCCTGGGGAAGTCGGATCAGATCAACTAAAATTAAACAATATTAAATTAGGTGACTTCTGAGGTTAGCTGGACTAATAACTGTGTTCTTCTCCTTCCTTTTCTTCCTCCTCCTCCTCCTTTTCCTTTTCTTCTTCTTCATCTCCTCCTCTTGTTCCTGCCGTTCTTCTCCTCCATTTCCCTTCTCTTTCTTATGCCTCTTCCGTGGCCTTCATAAATAATGGGAGAAACATCAGCATGAAGACAGAACCGATTCCCAGCGTCATCATCGACCCCTCCCACACTCATTGTCTCTCACCAATACTCCTTCCACCATAGTATCCTGACTACTCGTCAGTAAGGCAATGGCTTCGCATACGCTATCGGAAAAGGTCGCTGCTCTCTCCCCATTGGTGACTGGATGGAAGCAGAAGTTGTCAGTGCCTCTGAAATTGGGCGCCGACTGAGTGCTACAGTGTGCGCCCAGTTATCAACACCCGTCGAGTTGTTATATCGCTTTTTAATCCATTCCAAATACATTTTGTGCAGACGTGATGGGGCTAAGTGAAGAAATCAACTGGAGATTAAAAAACAGTAACTGTTCTCTTACACTTGCTTCTGCACTCTCTAGTCTCCACAGAAAAGTGACGTCATTTGACACAAGCACAGAAAAGTGACGTCATTTGACACAGGTACAAGCATCACAGATACCAATAACGTCAGTAAGATCAGAAGAACCAACTAGCTTAGGTTGCCCCAAAAAACCAACTAACAATAACCTGTATTAACATTCAACGCACATTGCTCTACATAGCACTCAACTTGTGACCCAAAGTGTACATGTAACATGCACTGCAGAGCGCAGCATGTTACTTGTAACTCAGAGTGTAACATATAACCCGAGTGTAACATGCACCTTGTAATGCAGAGTGCAACATGTAGCGTGTAACCCAGAGTGAAACAAGTAACTTGTAACCTCAAAGATCACATGCAACTTGTAATTCAGAGTGTAACATGTAACTTGCAACCCAGAGTGTAACATGTAACTTATTAACCGATTGGGCATACTTAGCATCGTCGAGGCTACCAATGAACTCGCCATCCTTCTAAAAGTCCACCATCTTGAAGCGGACATTAGAATCTGCTGTTATGGTAGTTAATGTTTCGTTAAAAATCGGTAATGAATAGGAGAATGACATATTCAGCAACAGTTACATTATACATCAACTGTCTTTTCTGTACCATGTGAGTGCTTGAATCACATCATATATAAAGGCCACTCACCTACTTGCTTACTTAATACCAAACCCAAGCGAAGTCATTCATAAACCGAGGTAGACTTACCATGGTTCATCTTTGACGAGCTGCTATTCGTCACTGGAAGCGCATCATGATACCACGTGACAGTTGGTCTTGGCGATCCTTCAGCCTTACAGCTCAACGTCACTCTGGTGCCCTCTATCGCCGTTAGATCGGTCGGTGCAAGAAGAATTTTCGGCGGCTCTGAAAATCGGGAAGTCATTCAAAACTGTCAATGTCTTAACTTCATTACCTCTTGTTCCGTTAATCTGGACCTGGACTTCCCTCATAGCAACGTTTCTCGGTCAAAATCGTTATTATCCAAATCTATTATTATGATATTTTTATATTATAATTTACAGGCCGAGCATCTTGTCCCTTGCTCTCGGACTGCCAAGAGCCTTCTCGGTTGCTGACCGAGCAACTTTGAATTGGCTCCCTGTCGCCCTCCGCGTTGTCTCCAGGGGACACTTAAACCTGTTTTATACCAACCTTAACACTGTCCTATTTAGCCGGGGTTGGGTCGGGAGCGCTTCTGAGTAGATGCCTTGAAGAGGCGGTATATAAATCCCAACAATAAAATAAATACAATATTGTTAAGTGCACAAGCTAATGAGCCCGCATCAAGCAACGATGCTGAGCAACTATGAGTGAGGCGCTGCTCAAGATTCCACAATTAATTAATTATTCATAACATTTAGACCTAATATCTCACTCATTAGGTGAACTGTTTTCAGTGATTTTACTCTTATGCAGCTATATTGTATATGTAAATGGCTGTGTTCTGTCAACTATTTTTTCTCAATAAACAGAAATACATACATACAAGATCTTTACTATAAGTAAATGTTTCAGAGGCAATTCTAACCCGAAAGTTTTCTCCATGTTACACTGCAGAAAATAACATAGCATCTCTTGAGTCCCACAATTGGGTATGGGCCCATTTCTTTACTCCCAAGGATACTCCGCCTAATCCCCCTCACCCTGAAAGAGTTCAGTCTAAGTTAAGAATTAGCTGAAGTGGTACTGCTGGATGTGTCTGAAAAACTGCTGTATTTTTACTATCAGAATTCATCTTTATTGCCCAGACGCTCATCTATATAGCCTCCAATAAATTATACCATTAAATGAACATCAGCGATGTCTGCACAGAGTTCAGGATGATGGGGCTAAGTGGGCTGAAACCGTGGAAACAACTCAAAGCTTGGCTAAGTTGTTGTAAAACTGTTGTTCTAAAAGAACTGTTGACGTGGAAGAATGGATTGACTAACACAGCCCCCTAGGAAATGATACACGTTTGATGGAATACAGATATAATGCTGAGAAAAGTAGACAGAATGTTAAGTCATATACAAGGTAAATTTACAGAGTTAAGACATGTAACATGAGGTTACGATATCAAGTTAAGATGTAAGTATAGAATACGGGCTCAAGTCATAAGGTTATAAAATATAAGTCACAACATAAGGCTAAGATATAAGTTAAAGATATAAGATATAAGTTAAAGATATAAGATATAAGTTAAAGATATCAGATATATGGTCAAGACATGAGTTTAAGATATTAGATCACAATAAAAGGCTAAGATGTAACGTATCACATACGGTCATGATATAAGGTAACCACATGAGGTTAAGATATAAGGTTATCACGTAAGATTAAGATTTGGCATAAGGTTATTATGTAAGGTTATGATATAAGGTCAAGACATAAGGTTAAGATATAAGTTCAAACAATAAGGTTAAGATTTGAGCAAATATCTTTAAAAGGCGCTACATAAATGTTCGATAACATAACGTCACATAATTATTATTTTAGAATATTATAATTATTATTATTATTATTATTATTATACAAAGTTCATACTGACGTAGGACATCGACGAAGACAACGTGTATCTGTGGAGGTCCTGCTATATTCTCAGCCCTGCAGATGTAGGTTCCTTCGTCCACCTTTTGCACTTCTCTGATGTGAAGAATGCCTGAATGAAAATGTTAGGGTAAGTCAAAGCCCATCCAAAGCAATGTAGGCTATGTCAGACGCAACTGTAATAACATGCAACTTGTAATGCAGAGCATACAGCTCACTCGAGGCAATTATCCTGTAATCGCAATTAATAACAATAAAAACACAACAACAACAACAACAACAACAACAACAACAACAACAACAACAACAACAACAACAACAATATTCAGCAACAATAACCTTTGATCACGAAATCAGACAATAACAATGATTAAAAGATCGATCATTCACAAAGAGTATCACTGATGAACTTCTCTTGGCGCTATAAAAATGAGCAATAACGATTACTAGGCCTGCCACTGCGAAAACATAACAATGACGACCATGGTCAGTATCTCGCTGGAAGTGGCCAACTGCCAGTCAACATGCATTCCATAGCAATGGTGTCTGACTAACAGGAATTATCGGCCTTATGAACCACTGCCACTGCTCCTCCTAGACACTGCTTTTAAGACAGAGTCAGACACAATTCTTCAATTCTCAATAAATAGCAACAACTACACACCAATATTAATTCCTTGTTTCACATGTCTGTTCTGTTACACTTTCATTGTTACTGATTTTATTTGCTTTGCTTTGGTTGCAATAAAAGCATCGCTATCGTTATATTTTGTCAACAGAGAGACAGATTATTCCTCAGCAGCATAAATCGTGTCATTAGGCGGCCAAGGGAGCGAAGTGTCAGCCACTTAATTTTTTATCCTCGGAATACGGGAGCACGTATTGTATTGTATGCAGTTTGTTTTGATAATAGTATCATAGATGTCAAAACGCTGCCATTTGCAACTTACTAAATGTTGCTCTAAGAGACTAATGTATTGTTCCGGATATGCCTATTGCATCGAGTGAGGTCAGATCGTTTTAGGTAGCGGTCAGTCCTCTTCCTTGCCGTTTCATCTTCCAGTTTTCACTCATAGTGTACGGTCGGTGTACTTATCAAAGCTGAGCTGGCTTTGGAGCACAGGTCGAACAGAAATCTCAACATAAATTTCTACCCAAGAGGAGATTTGAACAAAATATATAACTGAAAAAATATAGATCAATAAAAAATTGAAAGGAAGTCCCAAGCTGGTGTCTTCAGGGGGAAAAGATGACCAAACATTGTGGAGCAGCAGGAGTAGACAACATAAGGCCCGTGGGCAGATCTGGTCCCATGGGACCTTTGAACCATACCTTCACATGCCTCTTATATTAGCATCTGGACCTGACATTTGGGAACCTTTTAGCCGCTTCATGTATTTTTTAAAATATAAAAACCTTGGAACATGTTTGTTACTTATTGTGTTTGTAGGAATTAAGGAATTTGGATAATCTGGGTTTCATCATAAACATCTTCAGTTACTTTAACGGTTATTCTGCAATATTTAATTTGAATAAAATTACTATTGTCTTATATACTGGGGCAAATTAATCTGAAAAATTACCTCGTGATTGGCATACGGCCTCTGAAGCCCTTGGGGTGCCCTAAAAATTACAGGGTGGCCAGTCCCCTATAAAAAAAAGCTGTAGCTGTCCAGTAACCAGATTTAACCATATATCACACCGGATTTATATAGAGCCTTTCAGAAGGCTTTTCGGAACTGGAGCCAAGGAGGAAAACAGATACACGCAATGCAATCAGCAGTGTTGGAAAGATCCATACGAAATCTAACACCATAACTGCGTGGAATTCAGGTCTACGGAGAAGGAGGAAGACAAGGAGGAGGAGGAGGAGGAGGAAGAAGAAGCAAGGCATGCGCCATAGATTAGGGCACCGATAAAAAGGTATATGGTTACCACACACTGGCAGCCTCGCCAGAGGCTAATTGAAAATGCAGATACAGAAAAACACAACAGGCTGAGGAAGATACCTGGGCAGACAGACACACGGACACACAGATAGGCATCGGGGCAGACAGACACACGCCCACATACAGATTGATTTACAACCAGGCATGGAGCAAAAGAGAAAGTAAGCAGACAAACACACAGAACCAGAAGACAGGTCAGTTAAACAGACAGAGACAGGGACAAATTCAAAGACAGACAGAGACAGACAGACGACATGGGTCAAATATCAGATACACAGATAAACAGATAAACAGAGAGAGAGAGACAGACAGACAGACAGACAGACAGACAGACAGAGACAGACAGACAGACAGACAGAGACAGACAGACAGACAGAGACAGAGAGAGAGAGACAGAGAGAGAGAGAGACAGACAGACAGACAGAGAGAGAGAGACAGAGAGAGACAGAGAGAGACAGAGAGAGACAGAGAGAGAGACAGAGAGAGAGAGACAGACAGAGAAAGAGAGAGAGACAGAGAGAGACAGAGAGAGACAGAGAGAGACAGAGACAGAGACACAGATCCACAGCTCAGACAATTTTAAGGTAGGCATACGGACAAAAAACATTCATATAGACAGACAAAGAGGCAGACAAGCCAGAAGACACACTGACCAGGTTAGACGGACACACAGAGAGACTAGCACAGCCAAATGGGCACACACTGAAAAAAAACAGTAGCCACACACACACAGAGAAAGAGACGGAGAAACTGAATCACATTAGCAGACGATAATTTATAGGACAGCAAGAAGTCAAAAGCCATGAACTCATAGACATCTGCCAAATGCACATGTGCACTTTATCATGCTCTCAAAATGAACATTCACTATGAAATGTACTCACTTCTCTCTCTCTCTCTCTCTCTCTCTCTCTCTCTCTCTCTCTGTGTTGCCAGTGTGTGTGTATGTGTCTGTCTGTTTGTCTGTCTATGTGTCTGTCTGTCTGTCTATGTGTCTGCCTGTCTCGTCTCTCTCTCTCTCTTTCAGTTTGAAGGCCTCATCCAACTGAGGTAATGCAGCAACATTTCCCAATCCAATGGCATTACAACAATCCAGTAACAATTCTTAAGGTATTACGTACGACAGTCCAGTAACATTTCTTAGTGGTACTTACTACACCAGTACAACAACATTTCTTAATGATACAAAAACATACCAGGAACATTTCTTAATGGTATTACAACAATCCAATAACATTTCTTATTGGTATCAAAACAATCAAATAACATTTCTTAATTGTTTTATAGACAATGCAGCAATATTTCAGTCGTGAAAAATACATTCACTCAATTGGCATAAAAGAAGAGGTCTATCGACAGTAGATTGGAATCATTGGACATTGTGTAACAGAAGAAAGGCGCAAAGTGATGTCTGTAGGGCGATGAAGGGTTGAGCCCTTGAGTGTTGACGGGACGAGTGCTCCTCCCATTAGCCAAACGCAATGACACACCTCCGCACTGGAAGCCGTGGAGAGGGAGAAGGGAGAAGGAGAACTAAGTGCGAGATTTAGGACCACTTGGAAGAACCTTTGCAGAAGAGGAAGGTAATGAACAAAGTGCACCGGAAGGAAAAGACTTAAAGGGAAAAAGAAATGGCAGAGACTGAGAGAGGAATAAAGGCGCGGTGAATACGGGAAGAGTTGGGAAGGACCAAAGGGTGCAATGACCAAAGGGAGGGTAAGCAGGAAGAGAGGATAAGAGGGAGCGATTTTGAATAGAACATAAGTAAACAGTCCGGGATAGAGGATTGGAATCACCAACCAAAAGTGGGTAGGAGGCCAAGGGGTGCAAAGACCAAGAGAGGGCAGGCAGGGAGAGAGGATCAGAGGGAGAAAAAAACCCACACAATTGAAAAGTAGCAAACAACCAGAGGTATTGGCCAATGGTAGAGAACAACAATAAGTGGTTAGGAAATGAAGATAGCAGAAAAGGGTGATGTCAGACAAAAATTTTGGTGGGCATGCCCCTAGACATGCAATGGGACCCAAACACGCCCTATAGGAGCGCCTCGGGTGCGAATATGGACCTCGTGTTGGCTGAAGGATGAGAAAACAATAGTCAACTGAAATAGTCAAAGATGCCAACTGTTGACAAACATTGTTTTCATGTAATCCACAATCTCTACCAAACTCCACACGTTTATTTATGACAACAAGAACTGATTGAATATATTAATTAACATGCATACAATGCAAGCTTCAACTGCATCATTATCATCATAATCCGCTATTTGACGGCGATGGTTACGAGTAAACGATCTCCAGTGCTCTCAGTAATTTCTCAAGTCCAGTGCACCTCTTCAGTATTTTGTACAATACAATACAAAGTCTGTAATTGACATCGCTCTTCTTACAATTAGTTCAGAAGTGTTCACGGCGAAACTGCAGTTATAATGCAGAGCAATGGTGCGCGAACGACTTGCTCAAGGTCCCTACACAGTGACTCCTGGACGAGGGTCGAACCCGCGTTCTCCGCGTTACGGGCCGACCGCTCTAACCAATCGGCAACCGTGCCACATTGTACTCACAAGTGAGTTAAAGTCTATATTTCTATAGGGTCTATACAGCACAGTCCAGGTCTGTCTTTGTTCGTCTTTCCATCGAATCGTGTGTGTAGTGGGATGTTGTTGGGAGGAATAGAGCCGAGAAAACTGAATGGTAGGAACAAGGGAGATGAAGGGGAGGAGGAAGCGTCACGGGAAGAAAGGAAAGGAAAGGACAAAAAGGCGACGAAAGAGAAGCAATGGAGTCACCAAGAGACAGTAAACTATGGACCCTGGAAGGGACTAAGGAAAGATATGCAAAAGACATGGAAGTGACGAAAAGGTCTGGGAGGGCATGGGATACAAAAAACCACTTAGCTAGATGGACTGCTCAAGGGAAAGAAACGGAGATAAAAATGCCAGGCAGGAAGAACGTCAATGGTACAGGTCGAAGCGAGCAGGACTCGGCATAACTGGCATCTCACGCCAGTGATATAATATTATATTCAATCGTCACCCCAGAGATTCCATGCTGAAAACACCCCACAGCACTGGCACACGAACAAACGCACACACGCACACATACATTCAGAGGGAGAGGGAGTGAGCCACACGCAGGGACACCCACCCATGGAGTGGCTGGAATGCCTCGACGAAATCTCGTCTGTTGTCGCGTAATAAGAGAGTGATGACTGAAGATATCAGACATGAACGTAGCCGTAATGCTCACGGGATTCATTTACCGCAATAAAGCTGTCTACTGTAGAATTGAATGTATGTGGATGTACACACATTATCTGTATAGATGAGAGAGAGAGAGAAAAAAAAGATTAGGTGGGGAAGGGATAGAAAGTGAGATGGACATAGAGAGAAAGAGACAGATAACCAGACAGACAGATAGAGAAGAGAAAGCAAGACAAGAGAGCCAGAAAGAGAGACAGAGACAGACAAAGCAGAGAGAGAGAGAGAAAACATATAAAGAGACACACAGTGATAGACAGACAGACAGACAAACACACAGTGATAGGCATAGGGAGAGACAGAGACAGAAACAGAGACAGACAGACAGACAAACACACAGTGATAGGCATAGGGAAAGACAGTGATAGACAAAGAGAGAGACAGAATGAGAGACAGAGACACACAAAGACCTAGAGTGACAGAGCAAGAGAGACAGAGAAGGAGATGAATGTGTGTGTGTAAGTGTCTGGCTACTTGTGAACTTCCCATCAAGAACCTCATTAGGGCTAAAGGAACCTCCTACACAGGACTTGCCTTAGAGAAGCCTTCCACCATGCATGCCACCTGCATCCATCATTATATGGACACCTGATCAAGTAATTCCCTACTATTTCCCTGGGACCGGACACAGCAATAGCACATAACTGTCTGGCAGAAGGCAACAATCGTCTGACACCAGAGAATCTCTGACTAACACGTACGTCTTCTTTATTGAGGCGGAGCAGAGAGTACTTCTGGGTATGGTCAACAGGTGCTATATAAATCCAATGAATGACTGATTGAATGAATACGTGAATTGATGGATGGGTTGGTGGATGAATGGATGGATGGATGCCATGGATGGATGGATCAAAATAAGAATAGAGATATAGAAAAATGGAATTGTGGTTAGAAGGATGGATGGGCAAAAGGCAAGCAGGAAGGATAAATTGCTGAATGGGTGCATGAATGAATGAATGGATGCATGTATGAATGAAAGATGGATGGATAGGTGGACGAATGAATGATTGAATGAATAAAACAAATGAATGAATAAAACGAACGAATGAGAGTGCGAAGAATGAATGGACAAATGAATTAAACAAATGAATGAATGAATAATGCATATGAATGAAAGAATGAAAGAACAAGTGAATGAAACAAAAGATGAATGAATAGTACGAATGAATGAATAGATAAATGGATAGGTGGACGAATGAATGATTGAATGAATAAAACAAATGAATGAATAAAACGAACGAATGAGAGTGCGAACGAATGAATGGACAAATGAGTTAAACAAATGATTGAATGAATAATGCATATGAATGAAAGAATGAAAGAACAAATGAATGAATGAAAAGATGAATGAATAGTACGAATGAATGAATAGATAAATGAATGAAATGAACGAAAGAATGAATAGATGAATGAATAAGATGAATGAATGACCAAATGAACCAACAAAAGAATTAACTAATGAATGAACGAATGAATGAACAAAAGAAATATTGATAGAACGAATGAAAGGAATAACCTATTATGTTAGTATTATTGTGTTATCATGTTCTCATGTCGTTAGTCATGATAAAAATGCTAATCAATAAAGTTGTAACTGGATTAAGCATATGATAAACTGAAATTGTTCATCATAATTTGGAAATATGTTAATCGACTGTCTTTAATGTATAATAGTAAGTACTTTGTAGATAACCCTAGCTAGCCGGATCTAGATCCTTTCGGGGCCCCCAATTGTTACCAATGTCACCAGAACCTTGAACGAATTCTGTTATTGTTGTTAATCTGGTTGGTTACAATAAAATATATTGATTGATTGAGGAAAGGACAAATCGCAACAATGTCTCGAGTTAGCAGACATTTCTTCCGCAAGTCCACCCTCGCATATTATTAGTTTTAGCTCGGATAGCTAGTTACGTTTGAGTTCAGTTACAAATAAACCTCCCTGCTGCTGCTACAGCTACAGCTGCTGCTATAGCTACAGCTACAGCTGCTGCTACAGCTACAGCTGCTGCTGCTCTCCGCCTCAATCAAATACTTCAGACGCGACCGGCCAAGAAAGAAACGAAAACAAAACACGCAGCAGCAGAACACTGTTTATCAAATACCGGGATGGATTTACAAATGATCCCCTTAACCGTACACCTTGGAAAAACGATTAGCCAAAGATGACGTCAGATGTGATATCTATATCCATCTTCGTTAAGAGATACATATCTATCCGTACTGGAGGAAACATACATTGTCGAGCCTTAGGCATGCAAAACCGATTTATATCGCCAGGAATCTGCAGAACTACCAACGCAAAAGATCAGTTCGCGACCGTAATAATATATCAAAAAGAGTCCAGAATAACATGACATTAATAATCTGAAACCGGTTTTGATGACCTATGAAATGTTAGGTGGTTAGAGACACGAAATGTCATATTATTTGCTAAACGTATACGCAGCATGAAGACTATTGAACTTCACTTGCAAATATCCTAAAGATCCAAGAGCCAATCCATTTGGCAGAGATAGCACCAATAAATCCTCTTCATTCACCTTGGTTATTATACCTCCTTCTAAGTCCTTTGCTTACCTTATATTGTTAATTCTATGTCCTAATGCTCCTAAGATTGGATTAAATTTATGTATGTATATGTATCGATGGATATATAATTTGACCGCCTCTCAGTAGATCCTTGAAGAGGCGCTATATTAAATTCACATTGATTTGATATATATATATATATATATATATAATATACACAAATATATATATATATATATTTGTGGATGTGTGTGTGTGTGTGGGACAGTGTGCGTACGTGCGTGTGTGTCTGTGTGTCTGTGAATGTATGCATGCAAGTGTGACACACGAACACCACTTAGGAAGGACTGTGCTCACTGGAAATATAAATATCTGAAAACAATATGCCACCGTCCGTATAGGAACCGATACCCATATGCCCAAAGGTAAGTGGGACACTGGGACATACGTTCCATCTGACGAAGCCAACAGGGCCAGCAACAAGTAATGGGTTAAATTACAAACTCCACAGTGAATCATTTATAGAAATTGCTAGCAAATTTACAAACATCATCCCACAAAAAAAGTGGTAATGAAAGTACAAGTATAGGTGCTAGACTGCTAGCCTATAACGTGAAACATGGCTTGCCTTGGTGTTGGGTATGGCGACTCATTGGCAAGACGCCTCCATACCGAAGCCACGTGATCAGAGGAACGGGCCAGCCCGCAGCAGCGCACTCTAGCGTCAACGTTTGACCTTCAATGACCTGGACATCTCTTGGAGACGACCGGGTGAATTCTGATGGAAGATTCTTGGAGACAGCTGTCCACACCACAGTTCAACAACGACAGACCACATTTACTGCTTCAGCAGTTATAACAGATGTCACTATGCTGGATTAAAAGTTTCAGACATACCTAACCCAATCATAACAAATGCACCATGCTGGATTTAAAGTTTTAAACTTACACAACCCAATCAAACAAATGCACCATGCTGGATTTTAAGTTTTAGACTTACCCAACAAAATCAAAACAAATGCATTATGCTGGATTTTAAGTTTTAGACTTACCCAACCCAATCAAAACAAATGCACTATGCTGGATTTTAAGTTTTAGACTTACATAACCGATTCATAACAAATGTTAAGAATGCAGAATAAAAGTTGCCCGATGCAGCATATCACTACACCTATTCAACACTTATCTTCTCTAATCCCATCTTCCAGATAAACCTAATCTAAATCACTGGTATCCAAGTGAGCTCCTAATCTTCCTAAGTTAGCTGCTTCCCATAGGAACTCTTGCAAACTCAGTGTCTAATATCACCAGACATCACTTCAAAATCCCAGCATAGTCACACTCGCACTACAAGCGAATAGGAAACTGGAAAACTGGAAATGATGAAGGATCAGTTGAGTTGGATCAAAATGGCTGCCTGGAAATGGTGAGACCAGAGCTGAGAATGGCAATTCATCAACCCCCCTCTGGCTGATTGTATTGCAGTATTATGTAAGCTTATATACATAAACATTCATACATTTCAGACAGAAGATAAGAGGAGTTTCATATGGTAACCTATAGGAGGTAACTGGTTTGTAGAGACTGGTCAGCCAGGCTTTACTTCCTCTTCCTTCATCCTCCTCCTCCTCTCATTCCAGTTCCTACAAGTCTTCCTTGTCCGAACCCCTCTTTCTTTACTCCAATTCCTCCTGATACTCCACTTCCACAAACTCCTCTTTCTCCACTTCCTACCACACTTCCTCTTCCCATCACTCATCCTCTTCCTATCATTCTTCCTCTTATTTCTCTTTTGAATCATTTTCCTCCTAATCGCTTATTCTGGTCTCCATTTCCACTTATCTTTTTTCCCTCCTCTTCTTCCAATTTCTATTTGTGACTTACCTAGTTACCCAAGCTTCATCAGTTTCCTCTTCTTTCGACCCCTCTTTCTAATCATTCGTTTTTCCTCTTGCCAACCCTACTCTCTCTCCCTCTGTCTCTATCTGTCTCCCTCTCTCTACGTCACTCACTGTGTCCCTCAGTCACGAACATCGTGATACAAACAGGAACTGACCTTCGACCTTTAGCTGTACCATGGAAGCAACGATTCGATGTGGAGGAAAGGAACTCGGACAAATGCACCGATAGGTTCCACCATCGGAACTGGTCGTGTTCACAATTTGGAGACTGTGCGATGGCAAGAGTTTATGACGAGCTGCAGTTAACAAAGATGACAACATAGATGACAATATAGATGACAATGTAGATGACAATATAGATTACAATGTATGTAGATGATAACATAGATGACAACATATATGACAACATAAATAATAACATAGATGACAACATATATGACAACATAGATGACATCATAAATAATAACATAGATGACAACATAGATGACAACATAGATGACAACATAGATGACAACATAGATGACAACATAGATGACAACATAGATGACAGTATAGATGACAATGTAGATGACAATGTAGATGACAACATATATTACAATGTAGATGACAATGTAGATGACAACGTAGATTACAATGTATATAGATGTTAACATAGATGACAACATATATGACAATATAGATGAATTTACATTCATTAAACCACAGTAGTTCTTTAAAATAACCTGCCTGATAGTTTATTGGGGAGCATGTTGAACTGTCAACACAGAGTTCAAAGTTTCAAATTCCAACCAGAACATAATAATATAATTACAAGAGACAATACACCCTCCCCCCATTAAATTTTGCAAAAATACGAACACAATGTGAATGAGCAGATCAAGTAAATGATTAGCTGACCCCTCTCATCGGCCGAGGCTGAGAAAATGAAGTCGCTAAAACCCTTACTGCTTTTTTTGCTATTTCAAAGAACTGTTGGTACCTGAGTGCTCAAACTAGCATGGACACTTTGAAATTAGAAGCTAACAAACATGGTCTCTCGTCATTGCCACTAGCATGTACCAGTCTTTTGGTGGCGATGGATATACGACCTAACTGGGTGATCTCTATTCATCTTCTGAGCTTTCTCATGTTTGTCAATTCCAAGGCTTATCATGTGTTTAGTTTAAGTCTTCATATGAATGTAATCTCTCCACACCCACGCACTGAGCTTATGTGTCACCCCATTCAAACTGACACCACATTCAGAACGCATTATCAGAACTTCCTTAATCGGAAGATGTGCAGGCCCTCTTCGTGTCAACCCACACTTTTACCATCTGGGTCTCATCCGCTTTTCATTATTTTTTAATTATCAATTAATATATATCTCAGAATGCATCAGGACATTCTCAAATCTTCGCTCTATCCTAAAAATGCATTATCTATTAATTAGCACATTCATCTGAAAATGCATCAGGACAATAGTTGAATCTTCGCTCCATCATAAAAATGCGTTGAATATTAATAAGCGTGCTCATTCCTCAATTAAACCACCAAGCTACCATCGAATCTGCCAGAAGTTCTCTACTGCTGTGAATTACATGAGGTCAACACTGGCTTCCCATCAAGAAAATTATGAAGTTTAAGCTTCTGGTCATAGGGTGGGTCTTATGTCTCTCGGACTTGAACCTCAGCTGGTTCAGTGATCGATCATTGTGTTCTGCTGCCTGTGGAGGCTTGCAGGTGCCATGCTTCTGCATATCAACTTCAAGCTAATGTGCTGAACCTTGCTTTGAAAGGTTCTCCATTGCAAACACTTTCAAACCACCTAACAATAGACTTATTTAGATCAATGAGTTAGTTATGTACAAGGCGCCTTGCAAGGTACCCAAAATGTGTTATACGGTTTCTTGATATAGATACAAACTTAGAAAATTCTTCCACAAGAGGGCGTTGCATGCACTTTCCATGAACACTCTAATAGTATTCTTTTTGGCTAAAGTTGGGGTGGGATTGTCTCAGATTGGATATCTGAGAAAGGTTCTATACAAGTGCTCTGTATCTATCTATCAAGCTATCAAATCAATCAATCAACTCAATCAATCAACAAATCAACCAAACAAACAACCCACCAATCAATCAACCACAATCAATGAATTGCACATTCAAATACATTGGCCAATGTCAGTCAGACACCAGTTTCCTTAAATCCATCATCCATTAGTAGGCCTCATGCATTATCCAGAACTCACAGGAAAAAAGTTCAGTTGCAATAATAATAACCACCAATCTATACATTTCCTTTATTACAGCTGGGTGCCCAAATAGATCTAATGAATTTAGACTAAACTAATTACAAGCCCAGTAATTAACTGCAGTATTAAAGTCCGTCCTGAAATTGTTTAACGAACTTATGGAAAGCACCATATAGTGCTAATATAGTAATAATTACCAGCCCAGTAATCTGCAGTATGATAGTATATCGGGTATATCCAGACATTCCAAAGCACAATCAGTACCTCGGTGGTAGTAAGCCGGGCACGATTTCCAGAATGGGATAAATGAGTAAAAAGAAACCGGCTTAACAGTTCTTTTATACAATTTTCCTGCGCTTAAATTAATTGTTCTGCCCATAAACAAACAGAAATGTACTTAATCCGGGGTGCTTTATCAGACCCCGTGAATTCCTGCTATCTATGGTAAAGTGGTGCCACCTGTCAGCTTACATCACCGCTACAAGTCGGGCCAAAAAACACATGGCTCCTATCGGCACTGGCTGGTCCCCGGGTCAAGATTATCAGACACTCGGCATCGCTCCCTCCAGTGAAACGCACTGTATTAAAGCTGTCCACAAGGCCAATCCAGAGCCATTGGGCTGCGGCATGCAAAGCCACTGGCTATTAATAGACCAGTGAAACATCCAGATAAGTCGAGATAACTGGCACACTGCAGTATTCAGATGCCCAGCTTTAATGCTTTCGAACTATCACAAAATAAGTCAGTGCTGTATCTTAATATGTTACAGTTTCCTGTACAGTAATGCAATGTAAATGCGTAACGTAAATGCTAAAGCAAATGTGTAATGGAAAGTACACATGCTGATATTTGAGCATAACTGTGGCTCAAGTAATCCATCACATATGTAGCACCACTATGAGAAACACCTCAGCAGCAATCTTCCTAAACCTGACAATGTGCCACCTTCAAACTTTAAAAACAACAAAACTTTTTAGTAAATGTTCAGAACTAACAAAGATAACAGAATCTCACTCAACTGTTGTCTCTGCCAATTTGGCCTTCTTTGAGACAACGCAAATCACCAGTTACGATAGTAATGGCTTTAAAGTAACTTTACAAGTAACATTACTTTTACACCAACGGATTAACCTTGTGCATAAAATGGAAGCAACGAATCACTTCCTCCATATCAACTACAGCAAGATGGAGGGCATCACCAATCGATGTAATGCAAATTAATAAGTAAGTAAGGTAAATTGAAGGCATCACAATAGCTACAATAGCTCATGACTACACTGCAGTTAACTGTCTTTTGCCTTAACGGGCTTCAGACCAAAAATAATGCAGTTCACGTTGAAATAATATTTCAGCAGAGGGCCAAAAGATTTGGTGACTTAATTCAGCCCACACTTACAAGATGTTTTCAATGCAGAGCCATTGAGTTCGAAGGCAATGTCTAATGACAATAAAGGCTTTGTTATACCCCTGCAGGGTAAAATGACTGTATTTCCGGCAGTCACCGACACAGATTCCAGACTCAACTTCTGATGACAGCTTTCCAGTCCTAAAGCAATCAACAAGAAACACCATCAGAAACAAAAGCAAATCATATGTAATGTATGCACACATGCATATGTATGTGGCATATGTATGCAAATGGAATATACATACATGTACATTTAAGTATATATATATGTAAGTTCAACTAGCACAAGACAAATGACATATGACTAATCAATATTAGTAATATAAAGAAGGTTATGCAGATGCCCAAGCTAACAGCAACAATGCATGCCTTTGTGAAAAAGTAGAACAATGAGTCTATATATACACAAGCATATATTTAGAACAGGGGACAGTTTTAATGACTAAATAAGCAATCACGCCTTGCAAATATTAATAGATTAATTCTGGCATGATTGATGAATCTTTTAAAATTGTTTCATGATGTATGTGTGTATGTATATATGCATGTATGCATGATGCATGCATGCATTTATGTATGTATGTACGTATGTACGTATGTATGTATGTATGTATGTATGTATGTATACATGTATGTATGTATGTTGTATACATGTAAGTATATATGAGAGAATGTATGAAGACACTTAATACTATCATACTGTTTTACCATCTGGTGCACATGTCATGGTTTTTCTGTCTACTCCAGGAATGATGGCAACACCAAATTAATCATACGGTACAAGAGCCGACCAAGACAGAACTTAATTAAGAAACGGAAAACTGCACGGAAAGATCAGATATCACCAAGGCATTTGCCTCCCTCTCCCCAACACAGGCATCCTCCCACAGAGACCAGCAGCATCTCTACAGGACCAGAGCAAGGAAACGCTGCAAAAACCGATACGTTACACGGGGAAGCTATGTAAGCCGAAGCTTATGCAGAGCAGCCGGCTGAGCACAGGGATGTGATTTATCACAAGCAAATATTAGTAAACACCAGATATACATTAGACCTATAGGCCAGAGAAAAGGCTGGCCTCAAGGTAATTGATAATAACCGAACGAGGGCGGAGGAAATGGGCGGGACGGACGGAGTCCTATCTCCGAATCCCCCGACGGTTTCTGCATTCGGATTCCAACGGCGAAAGTTAGAAGACGCTGTAGCAAAGGCCGCTTGGAAATAAATTATTTCGAAAGTCGCCCCGGGGGCTTGCCACTTACTTTGGCTGATAACATTTTATCGAGAATATTAAGTAACAACTTGATGGCATTACTGAGACGTCGGCGTAACGCAATTCCCAAAATTTAATGGTCAAAAAATTCACTGCACATCACAGCGCTACTTTCTTACGCCGAGGAGATTGTTGATTTAATTTAAGATTTACGAACATCGTCATTGACAGATTCAAATGCATCCAACGGTGGAAAAAAATCTGATTTTGATTAGGAATGGCATCTAAACTGTATTCATTCAAAAGCTCACAGCTTTAAAATAAGCGTCGAAAAATATTCTTTCTTCCAGCTTGAGTAAATCTACTTAGATCTTCTTAGATAGGCACATGCGGCCCTCAGCTCGGAGGAGGGGAAACCCAGGTACGATGCAAGCGGTAGCCTTATTTGTAGTTAGGCTAATCAAACAACCACAGACAACCCCTCCGCTGTTTGCAGTGCCAGTCCCAAGCCTAAATAAAAGGGAGTGACGCTAATAAACTGTGTTATCACATCGTTTAGCTGCAACTATCACCACCATAGCAGTCAAACACAGAACCAGAACTGAATGAGAAAAATCATTCAAGTCGGGTTCTATGAAAACAGCCCAGAAGCCATATCGAATGATACTATTTAATATCTCGTTTAAATGAACTAGCCATCCTGGTAGGTTGCCACCCAAGAGGGTCCACTTCAAAGTTCAAAATTCCGGCCGAGATGATAATTAATACGCATCTCTGTAACTTCCACCTATTTGTCAAAACAAGGTTTTAGCCTACAGTGAAGTTGTTATGGCATCTCTCGTCGCTCAGATGTCTTCGTTCACTTCTGCCTAATTGTAATTACGACCATTTATATAGCGCCGAAGATAGCAAGCTACTTCTAGGGTGCTTAAACTGCCTAGCTAGTCAAATGCAAACAGGCTATTCATTCGTTATAGGGCCCCCCCACCTGTCTGTCGATATTTACTCTGAAACGAATATGATCAACCTTTTGTTTCGTGTATTTTGCCACGACTGGACAGGCGAACGAGTTACTGTTCGCCAACAATTTTATTTCTGGTGCTGCAGATAAAGCACAATTGAATAATTTCAATTCTTCTACTTATTTTAACTGCGAAAAAAATCATTCGTATTTCCCTAAAGGCAACCTTTGGAGTGTATCACACTTCCGTTAAAATGCGGCACGACACTTGAACTGCACGGCAGAGAGTGACATCGTGACAAAATTGGCCTCCACCTATGTAGCCATCATATTTCCGTGGGTCTATTCCCATCCCATTTGATCTGTCCCATTAGGCCCATCTCCATTCCCATTCAAAAGAAACAGAGTATCAAGTTAAAATTCTCGTCTATAAGCATATGCTTACGCTAAACAGTTCTGTCTAAATCTTAGGTTTTATCAGCTTAGAGCCAAACTGCCGTTACACATGTATACTTCGGTACCATTATCAGAGGCGGCAGTCCCGGGGAAGGTTGAGGGGACAAGTCCCCTCATCTTTTACAGAGTCCCCCGCATTTTTTACCCTTCTCATTGGATATTCGTATCCCCACCTCTCAAACGAGATCGCCGCCTCTGACTCTTATCACGGATTATACCTTGGTATTACCGCTTTTCCCAGTACAACCCGTGACTCACTACTGCACGTTATACTACTTTTGTCTGAAGGGGGCTTTGTCCAATGGGACTTTGTCCGTTCCCCATGCGTTCAGTCATATCTTCACTGTGTTCCAATTTTTTTAATGAATTATTCCTTCAGCCACATCAACATTATGAGTACAGCAGAATGACCCAAACAAAACACTGAGTCTCAGCTGTTTTATTGCAAACTTTTGAGTCGACACGAACCAAGCAGTCCCACTTAGAGAGCGTGCAGTAGGCCTATATATGTCGCTATTCGCTAGTCAGCAGTCAAAGGCAATTATTATGCGTTCTATACAAAAGGCTGGTCAGCCGGCACATTTGAAAAGAACCACTTTATTTTATGTCCAACAGAATGAATTCTTTATGTGTCCTTTGAATGAAGTTGCCTTGCCTTAACTGATTATGATCGCTGTGGATCAATCCAAATTTCCTTTGCCATATAGTTTGCACTAAACGCAAATGAATAGGCCTAAAAACTTACTATCTATACGTGCAACAACTGACAACACGTGTTTGCAACAAGCAATAGGCCTAGCCCTGATTCGGAATGGAAATCATAGAGAAATTGTAAGGCAGTTGGAATGCAAAGTCCAGGCGGAGAACCGTTCAGCAAATGGAAATGAGTGATATTTATGCCCAAGGAAACTGTTTGTGGCATGCTGCAAATTCTTTCAACAGCCTCTTAACGGTTTACGCTCAAACAAGACTGATAAAGCCAGGGTATATGTTGATACGGACACTGGCCATACAAGATTAAGTAAAATATATGAAGTATTTTGGTGGTCCTGAGCGTCCTCCATATTTATGTACCTAACTCACTTATCTGAAATTTTTCCATGACCTTTTAAGTGTACATCTTAGGTATGTGCTCAATGTATGTGGTTTAAAATTGATGTTAGCAACTACGGGGTCTTAACACAAACTGTAAAACACTGTACATATATATTTTTGGTTATGCTCTGGAACCTGGATTTTAAAGACCAGTGTGTATATTTTCAGTTTTGTAAAACAGTAACTTATGTTCTACATTTTTGTAAGACCAAGAACATGCATACTGCATGTTCTTGGTGGGTTTTAAAGAATGGTATGTATATTTTCAGTCTTGTAAAGCTTATGTTCTACATTTCTGCAAAAGAAGAGGGGTTAGGATGATGAAGTGGGTTATTAATTGGAATGCAGGATTATTGAGGAGGAAGAGGAGGAGAAGGTCGTAGGGAAGGATTATGAAGTAGGGGAAAGGAGAAGTGTGACGATGAGTGCATGATGAAGTGGAGAAGAGTGCGAGAAGTTTGAAAAGGAGGATGGGGTGGGAAGAGGAAGTTATTAGGATGTGGTGAGTATGCACGTTCTTGGTGGGTTTCAAAGAGTGGTACATATATTTTAGGTTTTGTAAAACAGTGTGATCTGGATCCTGCAAAACACAAAGTAGGCCCATAATGTTTTGTTTTGCAAAACATTATGTGTTCATGGTTGTGCAGACCAGTATATATATTCCGGGTTTTGCTCTCTTTGCTTACCAATGTCGCAATTGTTTCCAAGTTCTTTGTGAACAAGTATGCTGGATAATGAGAAGTATGGAAATACATATTCTGCATCATCTATATCACAACAGACCTTCCTTGCAAATTCATTGTCACCATGTAAAATACTTGTGGAACCCCAGAACTTCACCTTGCCCTTAACCATTTGGAACAGGGCAACTGACTGGCTTGAGAGGTAGCTTTGCATTACTACACAGCACAGGTTCGAGCATCCTCTGAATTTTATAATGTGCAGGCAACTTGAGCAAGTCCTTCACTACCAATTGCTCGGCGGCATTAGTGGTATATTAGTTGCATTTTAACGACACTGTGTGGTAACAAAGACCATTAGCGTCATTTTTCTCCTTTATCCAGGCTTGGGACTGGCACTGGCATAGTAAAAAAGAACAATAACAATTGTTCTGAATGTGTTCACATGAAAAGTTCTTCAGATACGAAAATTAATAAAACAGGTTAAAGCTGAGTTTTGAAAGTGAGTAAAGTACTCACGCGCTGAAACAAGAGCAGCTGGTCGACTGATGATGGCACCAACTCTATTCCGAGCAATGCATCTGTAGATTCCGGCATCACCCGAGGGATGCTCGCCAGCCTCCGAAGCTGTAGCAAAGGATGCTATGTGCAGACTGGATCCCATCATCATAATCCCATTCCTCGACTGTGGACTGATCTCGGTGCCATTGTAGGTCCAATGCACATCGACCATTCCAGTGGGTCCAGCCTCACAGGTCAAGGTCACGTTCTGACCTTCAGCCACAGCAGCTGAGTATGGTTCAGAGATAAAGAATGGTGGTGCATGATCTGTATATGAATAAAGATCACACTGAATATATATATAATATATATAATAATATACAATATATTACATACACTATAATTTTATATATATGACCAACTCACCTATGCTAATCGTAGGCCTACACATTCAGTGGGAAAACGAGGCACAAGGGAAATGACTGACTACCTGCCATCATAAGCAGAAGCTAAGAAAATGAAGTCGCTAATGCTTCATACATATGGCTGTCTTTAAGAGAAGCATAAGGAACTCTTCTTCTTGTTAATGCACATAAATATATATATATATATATATATATATATATATAAGCCATAATATAATGAAGACATTCTCTGCTTATATATATATTATATGTATATGTATATGCATGAATGTATGTTTTAAATGTTAATAAATTTACAGGATTTCTGACAGGCACAAAAGAAAGCACCATCAGTTTATTTACTGATCCTAATTTCAACACCTCAAGTTTTACCAATTGTGTAAAACTGACACGGATACAAAAGGCGGATGGAGAAAAGTCAACGTCCGGCTTAATTAAGATCTTTGTTTAGAACACCAATTAAACCAAGATGACAATGAAAGTGTAGATTTACAATTAAAAGCATAATGAGAACACACATCCTGCACAAAATCAAACTCACAGTCTGTCTGTCTCTCTCTCTCCCTCTCTCTCTGTCTCTCTCTGTCTCTCTCCCCCTCTCTTTCTCTGTCTTTGTCTGTCTGTCTGTCTGTCTCTCTCTGTGTCTTCCTCTGACACACCTACACACACGCCTACTAACACGTATACACACACACACACACACACACACACATATATATATATATATATATATATATATAGACACATAGAAACATACACATGTACCTACACATCTACCAACACTTACACATATCTACACATCTACCTATGCATACAGATACACACACCTACACACAGACCAGCGTACACACACACTCGCCTACATACACATACCCAAATACACACATCCACACAGGCGCATAGCAAGGATACTAGAGTTCCATGAGAACCTCTCAA
Source organism: Bimastos eiseni (assembly GCA_959347315.1). Taxonomy (NCBI): domain Eukaryota; kingdom Metazoa; phylum Annelida; class Clitellata; order Crassiclitellata; family Lumbricidae; genus Bimastos; species Bimastos eiseni. Next base: position 12,153,402 of record OY365816.1, on the reverse strand, counting down.
ACTAGTACACATTCATTGCATGCATTCTTCAATTGCAGATAAACACATTTAGGGTTTTATATGGCAGATTCAACCATTGACATTGGTTTAAAATTGAGAAACTAACAAAATGAATGGAGCCGAATCTGACGAGTGGAAAAGGTCACCAGTACAAACTAAAAGCAACAGGAGATCGGAAATAGACCACTGTGGGGTTCCAGCGCGGATAGTGTTTTGATGTTGGACTGGGTTCCGTGTTACATGAATCCTGTTGTTGCCCGACATCAAGACAGCAGAGTTCAAGTCTCAATAAACCCCATAGAGATCAACCTTCCCCCTCAGCAATGTCAGCATGGACTACGGTATCAAAGGCTCTCTCTAAGTCAAAGAAGATTCCTGCAGAGTGCCGGTCACTGTTGAGACCCTTAAAGACTTATCGTCAGTGATTGAATTGTTAAGGGCTGAAAAGGTTCAACACCTTCAATTCGTTTTCGACATCTCCAGTTAATAAAAAAAATTCCATGGGGTAAATTACTACCCATCCCTACTATTACAATTTGTAACATAGTTGTCTCGGTCGATTCTGACATCGTCGGTGTGGTTCTCAACAGAAACATTTAGCAATCATGAGAAATATCTGTCTTGTATGTGACTAGCTTAAAAATATTCACTAATTACTTTCTAAATGCATAGACAATCAATCTCTTGAGACATAGCAATGCCTGCTTCAGCATGCAGGTCTTGGCCCTCTTTCTCACAAATAGCCACGAATGCCATTTGGTTGCAATTCCTTTAAACTTGCAGAATTCTGTACATGTTCGACCATTCAAAGTAATTACTTCTAAACGTGCAATGATTACCGTAACAATTAAAAAAGAATTAGTTCTCTCTTCCTCCTCACTGTTTTAAGATGAAGATTTATTCAATAAAAGCTAAATAAACACAAAGCAAAAACCCCAAACCCTAAAATATTCAGTGTTGACTCAGAACAAAGATTGGGGTAGAGATATCATATCTGATTATGATTGCGATTAGGGTTGCATAATGGTAAAGTGGTTATCATGCTGAACTGTTGGCCAAACAGGTTGTAGTTTAAAATAACCACGAAAGCAGAAATTTGTTTGGAAATTTCTTCTCCAACTTTGGTCCATAGACAGCTCGTCTATAACGAATGCACTTCCCACGGTCGGTGGGAAGATGAGACGGCGAGGGAGAGGGCAGATCACAAACTCTCAGATTATGTCAAGACCATGATAATGAAGCCCCTAACAATTCATAACCATGGCTGCCTCTCGAGCTGACTTACCAGATTGATCTTCTTCTTAGTCTTTCTCTTCTTCTCCTCCTCCTCCTCTTCCTATTCATCATCATCTTCTTCTTCTTCTCCGCCTACTCCTCCACTTCCCCTCCTCCTCTTCTTCTTCCTCCCCTCTTCCACTTCCCATCCTCCTCCTCTTCATATTCTTCTTCCTCTTCTTCTTCCTCTTCTTCCTCTTATTCCTCCCCTTCCTCCTCCTTCTCTTCTTTCTCTTCCTCTTCTTCCTTCTCCTCCTGATCCTCCTCCTCTTCCTCTTCTTCTTCCTCCTCTTCTTCTTCCTCTTATTCTCCTCTTCCTCCTCCTTCTCTTCCTTCTCTTCCACTTCTTCCTCCTCTTCCTCTTCCACTTCTTCCTCCTATTCCTCTTCTTCCTCTTCTTCTTCTTCCTCCTCCTCATCCTCTTCTTCTATTACTCCTTTGATTTGGATTAGACAAGATCCGGACAAGAGGTAGCAGGCAGCAGTTCCTAAATGCACGAGAAAGTCCCGGTGAAACTCCTGAGATGATATTATTGCCAGTCAGCTCAGCTGCAGCAGCCGATGAAGTACTGCAGATGCTGCGTCTGTTCGCCATGACATCTCACGTCAATCATCACCCAGTCAGCCCTGCAGCCAAACTCCCTCTTGACCCACATAATATCCTTTTATTTCACGCAGGCAAAAAACCAAACAAACACAAACCGTGTTAGCAAACACCGCTTACGATCCGCTGCCAACGTATCAATGGGGATGCACTGAGGCCACAAGTGTCAGCAAACGATATACACAAAGAAGCACTAGGTCCATACTTCAGATAATATACCAAGCACACCCACTGATCAACATTGATCACCTGGGCCTTCATCTATGGCGAGCTGTGCTAAACCTCTGTATATAAATCTCTGTATATATTATACCGTTATATATAAATATGTATAGAGATGTTAACACGACATGCATATGTGTATATATACACACTGAACTTCTGTAAGTGTTACGTACGGAGGCCATATCGTGTTTCGTTGTGAGAACGTTCGGTCATAATGAGGTCATATTCTAAAGCTGTTTAAACACATGTTTAAACATATTCTTCTTCCTCAGAATTTGTTTTACCTAAGGAGGTATTAAAACGGATATAAACAGACATACCAGAGAGTGTCTAACTTCACGAATCTGCATATTATAACGTCTGTAATTGTGTGTAATTGTCGTCTTTAATAAAGTATTTTAAGGCTTTAGTAAATCATATTAGTTTTTGTAAAGCATTCTAGTTTTTGGCTGCAGATAAAAAGGGAGGATGATGATGACGATAAAGATGATGATTAAGAAGAGGCTGGAAAGGAGCAGAAAAAAGATTATAGAAAAGGAGGAGGAAGAGAATATGGAGAGGCACGAGAAGGAGGAGAATGAGGAGAAGGAGATAGAAAAGAGAGAAGGAGGAGAACGAAGAGGCGAATATCAGCAGCAAATTTTCCTTTATTCAGAAATCTAGTTGAAACAAAAGGTGTAACTAGTAACATAGCAATCAAGGAAGAATAGAAGGAGAAGTAGGAACAGCAGAAGGAGTAACAAGTGGCTGACCCCTCCCCAGCGAGGGACCAGTCCCAGCCGGAAGGAAATCAGACAAAAAGAGTAACAAAGGAAGAATAAGAAGTATGTGAAGGAGAGGATGAGAAGGAAAATTCGAAGGGGAAGGAAAGAGTTACTCGATGGACAATGGAGCCCTGAAGGTCTATCGTCTGAAGGCAGAACTCTCAGAATGGGACTCCACAGGAATATACAGAGCAACATAATATGCTTCTCGGTTTTTGGTCCGCGGTGTTGGAACGGTCTCCCACCTACTGTCAGATTGGCCGACACAGTAGACTCATTTAAAACTAAATTGAAAGTGTTTCTGTTTTCTAAGGCTTATCCTGTCAGCTAACTTTTGTTCTATGTTGTACGGCACCCTTGTAGTGTTTAGGGCCGCGTTTAAGGCGCCTTATAAATCGGCGTTATTACTATTATTATTATTATTATTATTATTATTATTATTATTATTATTATTATTATTATTATTATTATTATTATCGGTTGCTATCTATCTAGTGCCCTATTAACTTCACATACATAATTAGATAAAATTCTAATTCTTTACCGGCCTTCTGACCTCCAACTGAATCGCCAGGTCATAAGCATCAGACCAGCCATACAATTGTCTTAAGACACTAACATGTCTTCTCTAAGCCAACAGTTCCCCAAACATCATCCTTAACTTACATTTGGCTGGCCTATACAAGGCCAGTTACACAAATTATAAATTCGTTCAGCTGTCAACAATAATAATTGAAGGTTTTCAGTTCAACAAACCGCGGTCAAAGAACATTCCTGAGTTGGACAAAGTGGCAAAGATGGCCTGGAACCTTGGCCAGGTAGCACTAAATACTAAACACTACAGCACAATAGGCGCTCGTGCTATAGAACTATACAGAGAGACTCGAAAGACTTCAGACATCTTAACACAAAAGATGAATAGCTGAATATAGGAGGCTCTCTCAAATACATGTCACTTCGCTGCATAAAAGCCATTTCAATTCCATAATGTAGACACCATTAGACGGTATATATTATATATTATAGACATTGACGCGTGATTAATGTGGTTAAGTAAATAACCAATATAGTTATACTCTATACATCGAAAAATGTGGAATTTAAACGCCAAATGCATAAATGAAGCCATCCAGTGATATAGAATGAACTCCACACTTCGTAGGTCCACAGTTCAATGCAAGGATTTATCACTAGCCTCTTAAACTCACCCCTATATAATATCAGCTCTCCTGAAAGATGTAATTACCCGAGAGTTGTCATTATATGCTACATAAACGCGTGCACACGAAGTACTCACACAAACTAGCACCAACGACACATTTACACATCATTAATAGCATCATTAATAACCTACTCATCTTCAGTAACTTCAACACCTTAAGTTCTTATAAGACTACATGCTCATGCAATATTTTTTACATCCACCTATTATCATAATAATAATTGCATTTTCCAACATCTATACCATACATTCTGAAGTGTGTTCGCATCATTGTTTCGTTTCTAATTAAATTCACTGATTAATAAAACGACTCCTAGAGCTACACTAATGTCTCCATGCACCTTACATGAGAATATTTGAGAATAAAAATGCAGAACATGCGTAATAATTACACTGAATTATTTCCTTACCTGATTGGCTAAGTGCTGACTCCAACAGAATCAGAGTAAAGAGTATAAATCCTGCGCAGCTATCCATCCCTACGGCTTTGTCAACACAAGTACCGGCAGCATGTTGAGCACTAGCAAACACTTGCTTTCAGCCGCTTCAAACCTAACAACAGAAAAAAAACAGACGGCACTGTAGGACAACGCTGTGTAGAACACTTGAACACTTAGTAACAATAGGCTCGTCGTAACCAGGTTGTTTATAGGAAGAGATACTTGAAAGCTTGGGTTCATTGAAGAGAAGACAAGCACTCAACGAAAAAAGGTGCTACAAAAATAACTATTTGATGTGCCAATGAAATAAAGAAAAGGTTAACCAGAGGCACCAGTTGCTTCATTGATCTGTCGAAGTTTGAGCAGAAAACAGTTAGGGAACATTCAATATTCACAGAGAATCAACCAGTTTCAAATGAGCGAATCTATGTAATAGCCTAAATATGTTATGCACAATTTACTACTCTTGGTGTTTGATGACTACTTCAGCAGAGCATCGGATACTCACACCTACTCAACTAGACAAGTTGAACTTTATCGAGGAGCCCTTGCTGGAACCAACACTCGGCTATTTGCATTAAGATTTGTGAAACCCCATAGATATGAAAAAACATCCCTATCACCAGTTTTTGCTTTTTGCTTGTCGAGCCTGCAATTACTTAGGAAAGCTATTTATGGCCGTCTAATACATTTTTTTCACTTAAATTAACAGACAACACAGTGGCTTGAAGCAGATTCGAACCCCCCCCCCCCAGTTATGAAATCATGAAAGAGAGAAGTCACATAATTAAACATACGGGAGTGCCACGCTTAGTCTTAGTGACATTATTTTCTTAGCCTCGCTAAGAAATATGACGGGAAAGGAATCTATATTAGTGCTATAGGTCCTTTTATGAGGGCAAACGGCCAGTTATCGCTCTCGCCGTCTGATCCTTCCATCTAGTCAGCTAGTTCAAAGCTGGGCATTGAACAGCCGACCTCTCAACTAATCACTAGACCAGCTTGAGAATCATGGCAAAATACCAGCTAGAGAACATTTCGACATCAACACATTTGACAATTACTTAGAGGCAATATCTGATACACATTTACATACATTCACCATATATTCACGACATACGAATAACTTCTTCAGGATCACAGAGCAACAAAATAACCCTATGAACAGCAATATATATATATATATATATGAGAATAAAAATGCAGAATATATATATATATCTATATATACATAAATATATATATATATATATATATACATAAATATATATATAAACAGGCCACGTATACATGCTGCACAGAGAAACATTCAGGTTCAACACGAAACATCTGTAACGATCATATCAGACAGAAATCTTTAACAGAAGAAGCAACAGTCGGATAAGATTCTGTAGACAACTTCACAGGAGTCAAGTCTTCCTTGATCATTAGTATACATGTCAGTTGAGTACAAAAGTCAGCGTCTTCTGTTCTGCCTTATGAGGCTCTCTGTCTTTTGACTTCAAGGACACACATATGTGCATCTGTAGGCGCATGTAGTTGAGCGGACCAAAGAAATCCTCATTCAATAATAATAATAGTAATAATAATAATAGTAATAATAATAATAGTAATAATAATAATAGTAATAATAATAATAGTAATAATAATAATAGTAATAATAATAGTAGTAATAATAATAGTAGTAATAATAATAGTAATAATAATAATAGTAATAATAATAATAGTAATAATAATAATAGTAATAATAATACTAGTAATAATAATAATAGTAATAATAATAATAGTAATAATAATAATAGTAATAACAATAATAGTAATAATAATAATAGTAATAATAATAATAGTAATAATAATAATAGTAATAATAATAATAGTAATAATAATAATAGTAATAATAATAATAGTAATAATAATAATAGTAATAATAATAATAGTAATAATGCCTCTTGCTCACCATACAGCGCTTTAACGCAATAGCTCTTTCGCCATTTGTGAGACTGACGATTAGGGTCATTCCAGACTACATTTCTTATTCCTAGTAACGTTCTTGTCCCTGAGGGATCATGTATACCTCGGGGCATAAAAAAAGTAATAATGATAGTCATGATCATCGTAATCAATCATAATATTAATAGCATAACGATGAGATGCTGATTTATGATGATGCTGTTGCTCATGATGCTGATGATGATGATGATGAGGACGATGACGATGATGATGATGATGGTGGTGGTGGCGGCGGCGGCGACATAAATTATCAGGTACAATATCTTACAGCACTTATAGAATTTTTTACTTCAGTACCTTGTTATTTCAGTGCTATAGTATGTCAGTACCTTAGTATTTCAGTACCATAGTACTTCAATGCCTTAGTACTTCAGTACCATAGTACTTCAGTTCCTTAGCACTCCAGCAACTGAGTACTGCTTTAAATCTGCACATACCACGGATACTTTGGCTGAAACTACTAAGCTCATTAAGATGATGATGAGCCTTTGAGCAGTTCCTTAGGAGTACTTTAGTTGCTACATAAGAGTTCAAAGTTCAGGAAGAGTATCTTATCAGTCACTCAAGGGTACTTCGGCAGTTCCCTAAGAGTTACTCAGCAGTTACTTAAGAGTAGTTTTTAGTTCCTAAAACTAGCCTCTGTTGGCAGTCATTCAAAGAGCTAGCAACTTCTTTTTCTCAGTCTCGGCATATGACGGTAGATGGCCAATTCTCCATCTTGCCGTCAGGTCTACCCACCCTAAGTGTTGAAGAGCAGAGGAATCGTTTCGTAGATGAGCTCACCATAGAGAACAAATGAAGTAGGCAGGCCGCCCTACTGAAATACCCCACACTCATGGTCAGAATCTGAACCCAAAATATCGGTCGAGAGTCCAGCTCGCTGACCAACATATACTCAAGCTGCCCGGTGCTGTCAACAGGTCAAGCATTGGCCGCTTACGTATGGTAGTCACACTGACCAACATTGACTGTTCTTGGTCCTGAGAGACAGCAGACTTCGCTCAACACTAGCACCACACTATTATATTCACCAATAAACTGTGTGGACACTGAAATATCCGACAGTGGTACTCCTATGTATCGGGTACGGATACTCCCAACAAACGGGTTCAGTACCCGGAAATGGCGTACTCTGAAATAGCGGGTGTTCATACTCTTAAGCATCGGGTATCAGTAGGAGCCTACTCCCTGACGTCGGGTACCGGTAGATACCAGGCATTTCTCACCAGCAATACTGTATCGGTAATGAGAACTATCATGTACCAGTAATCTACAATGGACTACACGCTGGTGGCTGGCAGCAAAGCGAAAAATCAACAACTTACCTTGAGAAGTCCGAGCGGAAACAGTGTATCAGGTAGGCAGATAGACCCACTACAGGTCTTTATACGCTGTTCGTCTGGCATTCAATCAAGAAAGCACACAGGCCGGCAGAATGACGGAGGATACCTGACTAACACCTGCCCCTGAAAACGGGCAGATTACGCGATCAATCCCTCTCGAACCACAAACAGTTTACTGTGAGGGCAATTCTGTCCGCTCGCTGCCCGCATTAGACAGAAAAGCTCCCACAATTGACACGCCAACGAGACGCTGCGTACAGCCTCGACAATGACTTCCATAGGAATAAACTCGTGCGGTGTTTTCAAAACAGTCTTTGTGCTGTCAAATATAACTTCATGCTCCACCTTTCACTCGCCCGCCCGCCCGCCTCCTCCTCCCGCCATCCCGCTTCCACCTCTACCTCCTCCTCCTCCCTCTTCCTCCTTCTGCTCCTCCCTCCTCCGTCCATATGTATATGCTTTGCAGCGCGGCCCTCTTTAATGAACCGATACAGTCTGTTCGGAAGGCGTTACCCGCCAGCCATTTTGGCAGCCCAGCGAACCACTGCCTGCCTGCATGCAGGAGGCTTATAGGATAGACTTAGAGCCTGCTTTCTTTATAAAAGGCTTTGTATGAGAATAAATCTAATGCAAGTCTTCCACTGCACGTAATCTGATGGTGCCAGTGTCAGGCACGAATAAAGGAGGAGGGCAACGCTAATCAGCTTGTTGTGGAATAGCGTCGTCAAACAGGGTATTACTGGAGTAGGTCAACACCTTGTAAAATATTTATTTAATGAGAAAAAACATGCTTTCTGGCTAAATCAAGGTCGCTCATTACGAATAGGGTAGTGAAATGATCCTTTTCATCGATCCAGCTTCCAGTTAGGTGTATTTCTTTTCATCAATCCAGTTTCTACTTAAGCATAATATTGTCTTCGACTCACTTTCAATTCATGTATATTTCTTTTCATCGATCCAGCTCCCATTGATTGATTGATTGATTGATTGGTTGGTTGGTTGGTTGATTGATTGAATGATTGATTGATTGAAGTGCATTTCTTTTTTATTGATGAAACAACGCAACTAGGAATTTATATGCATTATGTGCTCTGTAACTCACCTGTTCAGTAACTCATATAATTATCTCGATCCCTCTCTCTAGTCCCCAGGGTGAGATTGTCAAAGACAAGCAGATGGAATCTAAAGAATTCCGCGCTATATCAATGCCCTTGTAGATGAATCCGGAGGGATCCAACCCCTTGAACCTCCGGTAATTAGAACACTGTTTGTTCCAAACTCACCTCAGTATGCGACACCTCTGTTTCCTTATGTTCTTTGCGACCTTTCTTGGTTCTACAAGTTAGTGTCTCTCGATAAAACTTCGTCAAGCGGCTGACACACTAGAGGCGTTGCTCCTGAGCATCTATTTAGCAATTTTCAGCCTTACGATTACGACATAACATCGGCAAGAGTTGGACGAAGATCCGCACCAATCTTTCAGACGAATCCGCAATGTTTGAGTTTCCGGAAAGACTGTAGCATCTTTAATCAATTTTCCACGGCGAAACAGCCATTGGTCCATATTCCCTTACACACGCCAGTCAATCTGGAAGCTGTCTTGGTCTTACCTCTGCTGCCGATCCCTCCCGCTTACAGTCCCTCCTCCGGCAGGCAGGCCCCGGGTTGTGGCAGGCTGAGCGGCAGCTGTCTGATGGGCCTGCGGGCGAGCAGACCCTGAGACAGTTGCGGTCATATGTAGCGAGTTCCCACTAAATGAGAAAGTTGTGCTGACAGTCGAACTAAACACGCCGTGGCAGACAACTTGGAGCTGTCAGAAGATTCCCGTAATATATATAGGGGCTCGTACTCACGCTTTTGAAATATCAGCACGGGTCATGTGCTTAGAGAGCGGCTTACTACCGGCGAAGTTACTTCAAGAACGTATTCTGTTCTCTGGGACAGTCAGCGCTGTCGAGACAAAATAATGGGGCTATAAGTCTTCAGCGGGTTCCCAAAAGTTATTATTATTGCTATTGTCACTACGATTATTGTCATTATTATTGTCAGTGTCATTGGTACTATTGTTAGTGTTGTTGCCATTGTTTTGTTTTTTGTTATTACTTTTAGTGTCAATGATATAATTGTTAGCGTTTTGTTATTGTTATTGCTGTTGTTGTGTTATTGCTTTTATTATAATTTAATTATTATTAGAAACTGAATTTATTTCTTCATAAAGCCATCAAACACAAATACAGACTAATTACTCATATAGGCCTACTGAACGTCTTCTATTTTATTGTAAGCGTAGGCCTAATCCTGACTCCCGTAGTTATAATAATTTTATTTTTATCATGCTTATTATTATGAACATTTTTAGCTCTTTATATGACTGTTTATTTTTTAAAGTATTTGCTATACATGGCTTCAATATGAATCTGAGGTGCGAATGAAATTTTGCAATGGAATATTAAAGTATAAATACATATATATGTATATATATATACATATATATGTATATATATATATATTGTATATTATATACATATATGTAAGTTATACATGTGGACAGGTAGCATATATGCAATAAAAATGCATCTTATATTTTATGTACTTTCACGTTTGTATGCATAGACACATGCATATATAATCATAGATACATACATTCATACAAACAAACAAAGGTACATACATAAATACATGCATTATTTTAATATGTGAATCCAGAATGAAACAGGGGCGTCCAGATAGGGGATCCGGAGGCAAATACCTCCAATTTCATGTACGGAGATATTTTTTGTACACTCTAAGAACGACTACGTCATAATCAACGTATTTCATAACGTAGTACTACGTTGTATATGGCCTGAGTAATACTACGTTAGATTGACGTAGTGATCTCTGTAACGTATTGAACTACGTTAAACCTTCTAACGTCGATCAACGCAGTTTGGAGCGTAGCACACGATTTCTGTCTGCTGAATAATTATAATTACGATTCAAGGAGTCCATTTTGACAGAAAACCTTCATATTGAATAATTCTACATTTGCAAAAAATTAAATTTTTGGGGATTCGAATCTACGCCGTTAACTACACTAAATAGCCCCAGGCAAACGCATACCCATTCGACTAATCTGCACCACTTGAATAAACAAGGTCAAAGCTCCTACTTAACTCAATGCATTCGGAATGACCATAACATGTCTATTTCTCAAACAGTTGGTTTTGTTGGTATACTTTCTACTTTACAGAGATTAGATTCTTGTTTCATTCTTTATGAGGATTTTATATTTGGAAACGTCGCACAGCAGAATCGATTGATAGCGAATACAGTTCATTTTGTGTATTCCTGCGCACAACGCTATGTGCGGTTCAAAATATGCGAACTTCTCTGAATAATGTTATTCACGTTAATTATCATGTGTGAGAACATAGAATTTTTTACTAAATGTTGATTTATGTGCTTAATAAAATTATTTTTAAAACGCAAGTCGCCTAGTGTACATGATTGTATCCTAACTACATTTTGCGCGCAAGCACACGAAATAGGGTCATAAGGCTACAACGTATCCGTATCTCTACGTTAGATGATGGTAACGTAGTTTCAATACGTTCAGCGTTGACGTAGTTTTCTGACGTTGAACGTATTCTAAGTCAATAACAACAGATTAATATGTTAAAAATGGTTAACGTAGTTATATACGTTATCCGCTAACGTAGTTCTTTTTGGAGTGTAGTCTTAGGGGGAAATAATTTGCCTTCCATGCATACCCATGGGACCAGAGGGTTTGCCTCCATTATTCAGTGGGGGATTGACGCCTCTGGAATGAAATATAATATAATTATGCCTTTACCGGATATGAAGCGAAGAACGAATGATCTGCGTGCCTTCTTATTTGCTTTTCTCCCAGCTGGCTGGCTGACTTACTTACTTATCTACTATTTGGCACAATCGTAGATCTGCACTTGTTCACAAAGTTTGGACAAAGAACGTTTAAAAACTCACTTAATCGAGCGTTGCTAACAAATGATTGAGCCGAGCACAATGGTCTTGGCCTTGGTCGGCCTAATTCCAGGAATACCAATCCCTGTACCATGGCAAAAACAAGTGGGTTATAATAGCCACGCTGAAAGACAAACCTGAATACGTTGGCAATGCTTTGCATGACGAGTATCAGCCTCAACAACAACCGCACGATTCAAGATAACTTGAGGACACTATAAAACTCATAAGATGCCCTGACATCTTTGAGACCCCAATCCCTATATGCCAATCAAATTTTCTGACTGCTATGGCGCCTACTTTGCTAATGGCGACTTCAGTCAAACAGACTGCTTACACGTAAAATTTACTCGGTTTTCTCCAGCAACCTTATGAGCAGTGTTCCCTCTAAGCTGTGCGCATGTGCGCGCGCACGCGTGCCGTGATACTCGTGGAGCCAGCGCACAAACAAATTTAATGTGTGCACACAAATCTTTTTGAAAAAATGACGAGTCACGATTTATTTTATGAAACTACGTCGAGTCTCATAATTAACCAGCTGAGAGCTACCTTACTCCTGAAACTTTGGGTCTTTGGCTGATAAGTCCCCAAATTATTTATCTTTAGACAAGAGGCTCTTCTTAGATAATAAGAACTTATCACCATGCATAGACTTTGAGATAATGTTATGGTCCTAATTTAACAATCATCGCACTCAGCTCTGACTTGCGCACAAGATGTAAACAATTTATAAAATGCTGCACACGCAATATTTCTTGCGCACACGACCTCCAGATAATTAGAGGGAACAGAACTTCCGAACATTGCTTATGAAGTGATGACCTCGATCGTGGTCACTTTACAATTGAACCGATGAGTTCTTCCTATTCGCTGCCCTACACACACACACACACACACACACACACACACACACACACACACACACACACACACACACACACACACACACACACAAACAAACAAACAAACACACCCACACACACATATATATCCATAATTATGTATTAACATGTATATGTCACAATATGTATATATATATATATGTAGATATATTATCTTTGTGTACCGATATCTATAAGCAGATGATTAACGCCTCAACTCAGCAGTCGTTCCACTGAATCAACGGATCACACTATCGAACGGCTGCTGGCATGTAATGTAATGTAACCAAGCACTTAGTATGGTAGCTCCTACATAACGACGGAGATATGACTAGAATCGCCCTCCCTCTTTATACAGGCTCTGGACTGGCGTTACCAGAGTGCGACTGTGGCGTGGCGAGGTTCGAATGTGACCGGATTGTCACCAAGTGAAACTGCTTTTCCCTATCTTTCAGTCTATTGCGCAAGTTCAAATCCTTTCAATGCCTGGTAGTCACTGAACTTGGCTTCACTCGGCTCCACTCGTCTTCACTGGTCTTCACTCGGCTCCACTCGGCTCTGCTAACTCCTTTCTGAATAAATTTTTTTAGCTAACTGGTTTAAAATATTCGCTAGTATTTTAGTAAGGACATTTAACAGCATTTAGGTTAGCGCAGAGAGCGCCTCTGAATAGAGATCTTTAAGGGGTGCTATATAAATGTCCGGTTATGTTCGTCTCTGACTTTTAGGCCTACATTAATGTTACTTTATATTACAATGCGTTTCAAGTAAAAGTCTGTTTTAAATCTCGTCTCTGGTGACTTTTAGGCCTACATTTATTATTGCGAAAACGCGTTTTACACCGAAAGGTGACTTATGGAAAAAACCTTAAGAATGCGCTATAAATTCTGACGCCAGCTACTAACTGTTCCGTTTAAACGATAAAGCCGTCTAACTAAGTTGAAATTTTACGATTTTTAAGCCACTGAAATTGGTTTAACGCGCGAGTGATCTCTTAAATTCCTGCCCCGGAATAATAAGACCTGCACTCGTTGCCTCGGGAGCATTTGGAATCAATTACGTCAGACGGTCGGCTGCAGCAGAAAGCAAGAGGGAGTCTCTTCGACTGTTTGCGACGGAGTTACTTTGTCGGCTCATGGATACAGAGAACGGCCGACACATGTCGGGCAGCAACCTTTTCACTCTCTCAAAAGCTGCCAAACTGAATTATAGGTAAACTGACCCATTCCCAGTCTGGCCCCATTATCTTCTCTTCTTTCCCGCTCCATCTGCCTCTCTTCCTATCCTTCTTCCACCTCCACCGCACCCTCTTTCTCCTTATTTTCATCGTCGACCACTTTCTCCTCTTCTTCCCATCCACCATTTCTCTCCTCGCTCCTCTGCAACTCCTCTTTCTCTTGCTTTCCCCCCGTCTCCATATCGTTCATTTCATCTCCGCCCTTCTCCTCTTTCTCATTCTCCTAATTTTCCTCCTCCTCCTCCCTTCGGCATTCTCACCTCTTTCATGTTGAAGTGACTCCACCTTTTCCCCTTCTCCTCCTCCTCCTCACCTCATCCTCTTTCCTTTGCTCCTCCCTCATCTCATCGTCTTCCTCAAATCTTCCTGCTTCAGCAGCCTCCTTTACATCACTCACTGAGCAGAGT
>OY365816.1:12017621-12138811 GCA_959347315.1 Bimastos eiseni | reverse complement strand
AGGAGCCTGCACGGAGTAAGCAGCGAAGGTATACCCCAACATTCGTCCTCTTAATTCCAAGTGGAAACGTTCGCAGGTTTGAATTACTTCGACGGAACAATGTCTTCCAGATGTTGCAAGTTCATTTTTTCGATCAAACCGATTCTTCCAATTCAGTCCTCCGACGATACACCCATGTTTTCTTGACCCTCGAGCCAGGCCGTGTTATTCTCATGTGTAAGATGTTATATATGGCAACCAACTAGACATTTCCTAAATTCACCGCTGGCTCCACTTTGCTTCCCGTAGACCTACTGCAGGTTTATTTATGTGCACTGGGAAACGAATCGTGTGATTCAATTAACATCTCTTAAACACAGAACTACAGGAAAAATAGTTTCAACTCATTCGCTTTACGGCAATTTATAACATACAATGTCATACACAAATACAAAAATACATACATGCATACAAACAAACATACATACATACGTACATACATACATACATACATACATACATACATGTATATACGTACACTACAGCCAGCTGACAACCATTCTGCTGCCAATGGCTCTGACCAAAATTAAACAGATGTGAGAGTCATTTTCCATGTTTTGCTGAACAGTTGGTAACTAACTGTGAGCATAATTGTGTTTGGCGAACAGCTGATACCCATGAGATTCTTACAATAACAAAGCATAATTGGAATGGTTATGCATTAGCTCAACTCATAACAATCTGATAATTGGGAGTTGTAACAATAGTAGCGTCTGTTGGTATAGTAGTCCGAATGACTAAACGCATGCATACATACACTATACAATACATGCAAGCATATTCAAATACAAACCTACACACAAATGCATCCAAGCATACATATATGTCATACATACATACATACATACATACATGCATGCATACATATATACATACATACATGCATACATACATACATACATACACACATACATACATACATACATATGTATATATGCATGCTTGCATACATACATACATACATACATACATGCGGACGTGCGTGGAATATATACGTAGAATATGCGTCTATGCAATTATGCATACATAGTATTACATACATACATCAATATATATATACATAGATATAGTGTACATACATGCATAAACATATACATAGATGAATACATACATTAAACCAGTCATAAGAAAAAAACGCATATAAATGGCATATATATACACATTCTTGAAGGATTGATATGTATTTCCAGATATACTCAAAATACAAAGCGCTTAGACCAATACAAATAAGTCATGCATGTATACATATACATGTAGGCTACTGTTTATTCGTCCTCTCTCTCTCTCTCTCTCTCTATATATATATATATATATATATATATATTCATGAATGTTTGCTTATATTATGCATATGCGTCTAAGCTTATTGTGTATGTATCTATATGCTCTTTCAAATGACAGTTAGGACCGGGAGTCAAATGACACGCGAACGAGGCTCAAATCATCGCCGAATATTCATCCATTTATCAGTAACCCAATCTTGTCACTTCTTTATAATGGCAGCAACAAAATGGCAGACGGCTAAAAAAATACATCGAAACATTAATCATTGCTCTCTCTCTCTCTCTCTCTCTCTCTCTCTCTCTATATATATATATATATATATATATATATCTATATATATGCACATATGTGTGTATATAATATAATTATACCATAATCCATCATATCTCACTTAGTCTCTGTCTATTATGACATTTGTCAAGACATGGCGTTTTCCCTTCACCGTCCGATTCTATTATCTCCGTTTCTAAGCCCTTCTTTCCCACGAGTAGACTCGACAGCCAGACTGCCTCCTTGCTTTTAGATTTTTAGAGAATTTATCAAATCAGAGAAAAGCCTTGTGTCGTCAACAGTTGGTTAGTCCAAGGTCTCTTGGTATATAGCAAAGACGCACGAAGTCGCATTCGTAATTGCAATCGTAAGCGGTATAGGCTACTTCGATAGCGCCACTCAAAAACCAAGCGAATGGAACAAGCTTTTCACGAGTGTAGGGTGAAGTCGGAAGTCTTTTCCAAGGCGTTATCATTTGAGAACCGCGTCTAGTTTGCGGAGGTCTGTGTCAAGAGAGGGCGAGTGCTACTGCTAAGGGACGTTGTTGTTTAGGTTGGTTGGAATTATTGGAAGGCGGTGGATCTTAGAAGTCAGGGTAGGAGTTCTTGAAAAGGTGACACTAGTTTGAGTGGAAAGCATAGGGTATGATAACAGAGGAGCCAGAGGAAGATGATGATGGATGATCCACACGGATGGTGGTGGAATCGAAAATGTACGCAATTCTGAGGGTAGATCGTTCCAGCGGCGTGGTGCAGCGTGGTTGTGGTTCGGTTAGAGAACCCGAGATCAATTGTGTGTCGAGAAAGACCGGTAAAATTGGATGAATGGGGAATAGTTCGAGAGCATAAATAGGTCAAACGAGAGGTAAGACGATTAAGATCCACCGCCTTCCAATAATTTCAACCAACCAACTGGAGATACATATCAATCCTTTTTCAGAGGTTCATCTTCAGGTTTCAGCTTCGAGGCATCGCTCTTGAATAAGCTGGTGCCCTGCGTTTGTCTTCCGAATGGCGCTTTAGAAGTTCTACGATTATGATTATCGTTCATGTATGCGCCCCTTGTCAACATGGTTGCAAAGAATGCCATGACTGCGTTGTTCTTGGGAAAGTAAGCTGGCGCCAAAGAGGATTTGACACACACCTTCATATGCCGAGGCTAAGAAATTAAAGTCGCTAACACTTCATGCCTATGACTGCCTCTCTGGATTAGTTTATTTGGAGTCTGCTCTACTTTTCTTCTTCTGCCGACCCGGTGAGGTTACTCTCAAATAACAATAAATCTGTCGATCTCCCTTACGCTAACAGCAAACAGAAGCATTATTTTCTTCTGCGAGTAATTTTTTAAACGAATTTGATGCATCCAGGTGGCGAGCAATCAACTACGCCGCCAATCTCAGCCCCTGCTCGCCCCAAAACTTCCCCCATCCAACCCAGATGCACGCACAGAGGAGGAGGAGAAGATCTTAATGCTATCACGCCGTAATTATGTTGTCAGTAGGCTTAAATGTGCATCCGAAGAAAACAGAACCGTGGTTGGAAGGCTTTGATCCATTGCCTTCAACGAAGCATTCAGTCAAAAGGTTCAGTAATAATGCATCCCATTGGTCTGGGACAGCTGCCCTTATACGAAGCCAGTGGAGGGTGAAAATGTTCAGCCCTTCGACGATCTTCTATTCATTTATATTTAAAGGCATAAAGATTGGATGCATCAATGAAAATGCATTATCGGCATAGCACAATAGAGGCAGAGAAGGTACATGTGCAATAGATAGACCCATCTGAAAACCACCATTCTACACCGTGTCTCAAAAAAACCAGGCAAAATTGTTTTTGTCAGAACATCGTAAAATTTCCACCAATTTTAATAACTTTTGGTAGGTCGATGGCAAAATGGCTGAAATTTCATGCTATATATAAATTTTCCACCTCATCTTACTCATATCACCGCACTACCTTGAATAAACAAAGATTTACCGAATTTTGTATAACGCTTAAATTTAATTACTTGGCTGCACTGAACTCCCTTTCATCGAGCCGAATGTCAAAGTGAATGGGCCATGCTATCGCAACAACCTTCTTGCCCATGGAGAAGCTACTGCCAGACATACGCCGGATATCCCAGGGCGAGTTTTTTGTCTTTCAACAGAATGGCGCCCCGGCGTATCGAGCTCACGACACAGACTCTTTCCTGGAGCGAGAGACGCCGACTTCATCCCTCCAATACTGTGCCGCCGAATTCACCGGATCTTAACCCAGTCGACTACAGCATCCTTTATGGAGTGTGCCGCAGGAGACGGTTTACCGCTCCAGAATAGCAAACGTCGACCAACTCAAAACAAGTCTGATCGACGAGTTCACGCGCTATGACCAGTCTCGATCGTTGATGCTTATATCGGCCAGTGGCGTCGCCGTCTAAGCGCTTGTGTCCGTGTAAGCGGGGAATATCTCGAGCAATAATTCTAACACTTTTAAGCAGAGCTGTAATAACAATTAAAAACTCAGCTAAGTAAACCATTTTTTACATTACTGCGTGCTAATTCGGTCGTCAGACAGTTTGTTGAAAGTAATTAAATTTAAGCTTTATATGCAAATTTGATACATCTGTGTTTAATAAGGTAGTGCGATGATATGAGTCAGGTGAGGTTGGAAAATTTATAGCATAAAACCTCAGCTATTATGACATCTACCTACCAAAAGTTATTAAAATTAGTGAAAATTTGACGAAGTTGTGACAATAACAATTTTGCTTGGTTTATTTTGAGACACGGTGTATATCCACCTCGAAACATAAGTAGTTCACGCATACTTTATATACAGACACACAAATACACGCAAATATGTGCAAATATACATACATACATGCATACTTACATGCATACATACATACATGCATTCATCCAAACATGCATACATACATACATACATACACGCATACATACATACATATATATATATATATATTCATACATACATACATACATACATACATACATACATACATACATACATATATTCATACATACATACATACATACATACATACATACATACATACATACATACATACATACATACATACATACATACATACATACATACATACATACATACATACATACATACATACATACATACATACATACATACATACATACATACATACATACATACATACATACATACATACATACATACATACATACATACATACATACATACATACATACATACATACATACATACATACATACATACATACATACATACATACATACATACATACATACATACATACATACATACATACATACATACATACATACATACATACATACATACATACATACATACATACATACATACATACATACATACATACATACATACATACATACATACATACATACATACATACATACATATATACATACATACATACATACATACATACATACATACATACATACATACATACATACATACATACATACATACATACATACATACATACATACATACATACATACATACATACATACATACATACATACATACATACATGCATGCATAGCCATAATCATAACCATCCTTTTTTATTGACTGCCTCGAACCGATACAACATGAAAACAGTGAATTTTTCGATTCAATTAAATTTATCTGGTAACCAAAACACAAGATAATGAAAAAATTACGATTCTTAAAAGTGAACAATCTGGTTACACAGTGGACCATAAAAGGGTAATAAACCCCGCTAATAAAGGACTCCTATGTAGTCTAATGTAGAATACGTAGCCTGGTGTTGGGCAACCGATAAAAAGTCAATAGCCCTTACAAACTAGGTAGGCCCCTATAGATACAAATATAGGTTGACACAAAAGTTCGTTCACCATTTTCAAACCTAAATATCTCGGTCAAAATTATTCGGATCTCCTAAATATTTTTCAATCGTATACGGTATACAGGATTCTAATATTAAATAACCCTGAAAATTTTTAATCGATCGTGCGTTAAATGACATGACAGCGTACACTGCGGCGCGCGAGGTACGTTTCTGGATAGTGCCTAATTGCGACGTAACCATTATTCACCCCGTCTAATTGAGTAAAAATAGG
The DNA here is from genome assembly GCA_959347315.1 of Bimastos eiseni. Classification (NCBI taxonomy): domain Eukaryota; kingdom Metazoa; phylum Annelida; class Clitellata; order Crassiclitellata; family Lumbricidae; genus Bimastos; species Bimastos eiseni. The sequence goes on along the minus strand of OY365816.1, from coordinate 12,133,104 downwards.
AGCATAAGCATCGACGCTGGACTGTGGAAAATTGGTCTAATGATTTGTTCACCGATGAGTCGCCGTTCAAGGTGTTTTATGTACCGAATGCACTAAACGCTAGTGTTTGGGTTTTCCAGGAGCAGAACGTTCCGTCTGCTCTACAGACGATGTTTAGTCCGTCAGTGATCATAATGTGGGGTGGAATGGTGGCCAGTGATCTCACAAGCCTTCATTTTGTGCCAAATGGTACCAGACTGAACTCGCAGTACTACATTACAAACATTCTCGAACAATACACGAAGCCAGCGTTCGAAAGACAACGGCAATGTTAAGCAACGAGATTTGCTAGCTGACAATGATCAACAAGGAGTATTTCAGCCGGATTGTTCACGCTGTCAATACATCAGCTGCGACGATGAAGTGACCAGACTACATCTCCCGTCACGTATAAAGCCGAGGGATCGGTCACAAATGATTTGATCTCTCCAGATCTTTTTCCTATTGAGAACTTATGGAGTGTTTTGTCACTCAGCGTTTATAAAATCCTAAATCAAAGATCCGTGATTTGCTTAAACGTTGCCTCGAAATTGGAGATCGATCGAAATTGCGACACCTCTGTCGCTGATTCAGTCTATGGCGTGCTGTCATTAAGCAGAAACAAAACACAATATGCTAATAGCCTACACCTGTGAGACCTATATGTAATAACATTGTGTTATGGTCTACCAAGTAAAATTTGTACCAATATCTTTCATTTGAACACTGACGAAATATCAGATATAAATATGAATCCCTTCCTGAGAAAATGCATTTTGAAAACGGTGAACGAACTTTTGTGTCACCCTATAGATAGATCTAAAATGAAATTTGAGGTCAACACTCTCAAGTTTAAGCAATACTCGATATTAAGTTTATTTCAGCAGCTAACAATTTTTTAAATTTGCATCATCTCTTTTATTCATTTTTTTACTCTTAATTTGAGCGCTGTTGCGAAAAATAGCCAGATAAAAAAGTATTATAAGAGGGTTATCGTGATATCTTAGTAATTTGATTTCTCTGTCTAATAACTCTAATTGAAGGAATGAAGGACTCTGAGAGAGAAGAAGTTATAAATAACTGAACAGACATGTCAGTATTAACTGGTTCTATTGGGCGTTCAGCCTGTCACTGTAGTCGGTGGGAAGATGAGACTACGGCGAGGGAGAGGACTCGTCATCTGCTCTCATGAGCAGAGGATAAGAAAACGAAGCAGCGTACACGTCATGAGGTTCCTCGGGTTCATCAATAAAGAAGCAGGCGATGAGCATTTCTGTGAATCTGAAGAACTCCGCACTTGTAGCTGAAGCTGGGGGCCAAACCCCTCTGTCCCTCCCCCAGGCAAATTGAGCACTGTCTCTCAGTCTCAGTCCCCGTCTTCCTCAAAAATTGACTGCTCTTCTGTCTCTTTTGTAATGTTCTATCGACAAGGAACAATAGAGGGTGATAGAGGAAAGGGAAGACCAAGAACAAACTAGCTGGATAATATGAAAAAATGTACGGACCTTTCGATAACACAGATGATGAAGGCTACAGAGATCAGACAGAAATGGAGATGGATTGTGCATGACGTGGTCTACCTTCATACCGAAGACGGCTAAACAACCGAACATAACAGACCGACAATACTGTTTTCAAGTTATTCAACAGGCTTTCGCGAGGTGGCGCGCCATAGACCGCCAACACTCTTTTACTCACCATCTGTAAGGTTGACCAGTCCTTTTTTCGCTAGATGACGGCGTTGGTTAAATGAGATGTTTTACTTAGTAGGCGCCATGCATGGCTGCCGACAGTTAAATTCGACTTCTGTGTTAACTTGTTGTCATTCGTTCGCACTGTGCGCGTAATATTCGTTCGTATTAGTGATTACAAATATTTTGCAACATTTCTTGTTGTTCCCTCTAGCGGGATATTCCTCCATTGGGTCCTCCAGGTTAGGCTTATCCATCGTTCGTCCTGTTAAGTTGTGCTCTCTTATATCTTTTTAAGCCAATTTTTGCTTGCTTCTATTGCTATGAAGCCACATGTTTGTAGTTTATTTTTTGTGTTCGTATTGTTGGATAACAATAAACGAGTTTAAACGAGTTTAACGAGTCAAACGAGTTAACGTTAAAACGATATTGCGGTTTATCAGTTTAAAGTTAAAAACGCTAATTATTGTATTTATTGTTCTTATTATCATTGTAATTGTTTTTGTAGTTTGGAATAGCCATACTACGTAAGTTGGTAGCATGCCTCATGAAACCACGACATGAGTTTGCCTTATAAAGGCTGAATTAATGTGGACGGGAGATTTTTATGCTAAATATCGGTCTGAGGAGTTCGTTAAACAATCGAAGGGACCTCTGAGTAGGGCTTTACCGTCATTTGCACAGCAGGCTCTGAGGCTTCGGACAACTATACCGGTCCACGTAGAGTGCATACCGACCAACTCAATTGGGTGCAGAAGTCCTCCGCTAAGCCTTTATTCGTTAGTCACACGCTGATTAGTGGCTGGTGTTTTATTTCGGTCTAAGTTCGATGATCGAGACCCAGGTTGATAACGAATCATTGGGTTCGAACTCGAGGACCCTATATTGAGTATCAGGCCTACTGCACATACAATGCAGACAAATCGAACTTTGTCCAAAGTCATCTGAAGCGTACGTACACAGCCTGACGAAGAAGCTTTTGTTCGCTGTGCGTTACTGGGGCCATTGTTTCGCACCAGCCCACAATAACTGCGCATTTCGGCTGAAATATTTGTCAAATAAACGTCTCTAACCGACTCGATCTTCAAAGAGGTGAGAGGAACGTTATTTTCGCTGACCAGTTGTTCTTCGTTTCCAATTAATTAACGGACTAAATCTGGGTGTCTAATTTTCTCCGCTACGTGGTCATATAATATTCAGTCTTAATCTCGAAAACCGTCGCAATATCGCTGCCTGCTTGCACTTAACATTGCGTAAGCTGTAATATGATGGCTAGTGTGGTCTTGGCATGACAGGGAACGGGCTATTAAAACCGTTTTCAGAATCATGGTTTCAAAACCGGCTTCATGCGTATGGTCTCATATTTAAACAATTGCCAATTGACACTAGAATTGTCGCATAGCAGCAACTGTATACTATTATAATACATATAGTAACAATAATATACCAAAAAGGACCCAAGGAAGAAGTAACTAACTAAAGCTATCGACCAATTTCCATCTTCCCCCTTTTCTCAAAGTATTTGAAAAACTTATGCATGCTCATCTAGACAGTTTTATAACAATGGAAGAGATGTTATTTCCATCTCAACATGGATTCCAACATAACCATTCCACCTATATACCATTATTAACCATACATAATAAAATGTCTGAGGTAAATGAAAATAACGAGTTTTCCCTTGAAATATTCCTCGACGTGGCTCAAGCCTTTGATCCGGTGAATAACAACATTCTAATCGTATCACATGTATTTTCTATTATTCGATGATGAATCGATCCTCTACTTCAGCAATTATTGATCTCTTACAACAAAGTTTGACCTTGCTGTTAACCAATGAGTATATCGTTGTAATAACAAGCGCTAGCGTGGTTCAAGGGTCAGCCCTGGGGTCCCCCGTCCGTTGTGGTGGTAGCCTCTGACTTACATGCATCGCACCAATATAACATCACTGCTAAATTTTCCGACGATTCGTATTTGCTCGATGGATCTAGTAACACTGATACTGCAAAGCAGAAATTTGAGCATATTTTATCCTGGGCGACTAACAATTTATCACCTAAGATTGAACCAACATAAAACCTGAGAATTTTTGGAAGAGGTGTAGACCCCAGCGCTTGCCCCCAACAAATTATTCCAGACACGGAAAGAGTTGCGGCTATGCGTGCTATGGTAGTTATTATTAGTTCTCATCTCGACGATGTTTTGCCTACCTTCATCGACGTTTGCACTACGGGTAGGCCTATTTCAATCGCACGACTGGCCTCAGTGCATCAAGTTGCCCGTATGACAACCATAGCTACTTTAATGCCTGCCTCGCCCTCATGGGGATACACGCAGAGAACGGACTGAAGCGGCGTTTGTAAGATGGATGAAGAGGGGCGAATGCCTAAAACCCATACAGCACCATTGGTAGAGATACTGGCTAATGAAGTGGATACTCGCCACTTAGCAGCAGTAACAGCTTATACCAAAAATGTACTCCTTCCACCAACTAGGAATAGCAAGTACAATGTACGAGCCAGGCTGTATGAATTTGCCTTACCATCCAAAGACGATCGGAATTTTATTACCACGGCTACTCTATAGAAACATTTACTTAGATAGGGTTAGCTACAGTGATTATGTAATAATGATCCTGATGTTTACTGGAATTCCGGCCGGGTCATAATCAATATATTAATATATAAAGAGGTACGCATATGAGTGTTGTTATATATATATATATATATACGACATCTAATGGTATATATATATATATATTGTGTAATGTGTGTATGTAGGTGTACCAGCATCAGTGTTATTGTAAACTAAATTGTGGTTGCGACAGCTTGGTCTTCTCATGCAAAGAATATTGAAATTGAAACTTTGCGATCAATTAATTACACGGCTGTACTGAAATGTTTTATTTATCACAGAGTGAGAATGTCGTCATCGGCAACAAAAGTATCAAGCCGTGCATTAGCTGTCTGGATTCTGTGCGCTGCTCTGGTGATAACAGACACCCACGGTCAAGCAGAGCCGTCGAATATAACCTGTTCGTTGCAGTCTTGTCAATACACGTATGAGTTATCCAACTCCAGCTTCATTTGTCCTAATTCCGGCTGCGAAGCCATCCCGGGGGATATGCCATTAGATGTCGTCTTTGTTGACCTTCGAGGAAACGCCATAAAGTCCGTCGAGGTGACGCTTAAAGATTACATGCAACTCAAAAACCTGGATCTTTCGGTCAACGCCATCGGTTCGATAGAGGAGAATGGGCTTCCGGAGAATCTGGCCAGCCTCAACCTTTCGAATAACCTCATCACGATGGAGGTGCTGTCGAGCAAGGCGTTCGTCCGCGTCCACAAACTCGAATACCTGAACGTGGCCAACAACAGAATCAAAAACCTGACGAATTCGGACATCTTCGGGTTCGCGAGGTACAGCCTGAGACGACTTGACCTAAGCGGAAATCAGATCAGCGCCATCGTCCACAACGCCCTGACGGACCTTCTTAAACTGGAAAGCATCGACCTGAGCAGGAATCAGATAAAGAACCTCGAGCCGGAAGACTTCATGGGACTCAAAAGTCTCTACCACCTGAATCTGTCGCGAAACCAGGTGGAAGTCATCCCGGATCGATTCTTCCACGGACTCGACGCGATCAAGACGCTGGACCTGAGCGACAACCTCATCAGGGAGCTGTCCAATATGAGTATCAGCGAAGGCGACTCGCTGGAGACCCTGCACCTGGAGAGAAACAATCTGCGCACGATTCCATCCGGAATGTCGTCATACCTGAACCGATTGCAGTGCCTCTTTCTTGATGAAAATCCTCTGGAAACCATCGAACTAAAGGCCTTTCCTTCCAACCTTAAGAATATCAGCATTCGAAACTGTGATTCACTGGTTGAAATCCGGGACGTCTTCAGTTCAGAAGCCAGTCAGCTGACTACGGTGTCGATCAAAGAGAACCACAAGCTGAAGGCGATCCATCATCTGGCCTTTGGAGGTCCGGAAACTCCGGTTAAGAATCTGGACCTAAGCCACAATGCGTTGACGACACTCTCTGAATCCTTGGTCAACTGGAACAACCTAACCTCAGTGAACCTGTCGGGAAACTTCTGGGATTGCGACTGCAATATGGCCTGGGTTCAACATCTTCCTGAATCAAGTCGCATATTTCAGTCACTCGTGTTAGTATGTCATAGACACGATGACTTATTTTCCAATATGTTAGCTTACAATAAACTTACGGTGCTATATAAATACACCACAATAATGTAAATCTCTTAAATATAATTTTATAAATAATTTCTTGACAAGTTGTCACAACGCTGAACCTAATAATTCTACTCGCTCCTGAGTAGATAATCCTGACAGTGCGCTATATAACCTCTTTAGTGAACAATGTTTTTATACCTTCAATGGTTTTTATAAATTAAAAAATGAGAGTGCAATGCATCTACTGATGCGAGGTTTTGAATCTAACTGCATGTCCATTTAAACCACACGAGTGGTACGAAACGATGTCCTATTGCAAGGAGCAAGCATAGAGTGGTAGTTCTATTGTAAGGTGCACCATAATCCTCTCAATTATTATTTTAATAATCTGAGGTGAGAGAGGCTCACTTTTCTTAAAGAATTAACGTTTGCATATGTGGCACGGTGGCAGTTTGATTAAAGCGGTCGACCCGTAGCGCTCAGTGTGCGCTGAGTGAGCGGGTTCAACCCTTGTCCGATGCGTCAGTCACTGTGTAGGGACCTTGAGCAAGTCCTTTGCGCTCAGTTGCAGTGCAGTACAACTGCAGTTGCGCCGTCGAGTCGTGTGTGCACTTCTGAACTAATTGTAAGAAGAGCGATGTCTAATTACAGTTGTATTGTATTATTGTATTGTATTATTGTATTATATTATTGTATTGTATAATGGTATTGTATTATTGTATTGTGCATTGTACAACAGGTGCTACAGCCCACATCATCTGAAAAATTACAGAGCCATCGACATACTCCCAACTCAGTTCTCGTGTAGCGTCGCGTCCAGATACCGACGACACGGCGCCCTGATGCTGGCTATCTGTTTCACGATTGTTGTCTTCACTTCCCTGGTACTCATCCTTCGCAAGTACAGACACCAGATCTGTTTGTCGATGCACTCAACCGGGAAGTACGAGACCCTCTACAGTTCGGCCGAGGCGGCCGCGGACGACGACCTCAGCCTCCCGGTCACAATCAAGAAAACGGGAGCCGGCGGAGGTAACGATGAACCGGTGGCTGTTTGAGAAGTGAAGGCGCTACAAAAACAGACGTTGTTAGCTAGACACTAGTTTCATGCGTATACAGAAATCTGCTGATCTAGTTTCGATTTGTCGCGGTGGGTCATCGAATTTATACTCTCGATATTCTTAGGGCGGACATGGGCAAGATGTTGGAACTTGGAACGCGTGGGTCAATGGGTCGTTTATGAGCAGCGCCTTGGAGAGTTATCTAAAGTGCGCCATGTTTAATTTCCTGATATAATTTATAGATACGCGCACAGGAATATCTGTTGTGAGAGTGAGAAAATAAAACGGTTGTTAAAAGATCTTAAATGAGGCCACTCACATGGAATCATTGAGGCCACATTGAGGCCACTCACACGGGATCACACGCGAAGGGTCACATTATGGCCACTCACGTGTGATCTGCTCCAATGCTCACCTTATGCTCGATGTGTGGGTTTTATTGCTAAGCAATTGACGCTACAAAATTTTTACTTATTGCCCTCGCTTTGTCAATTTTCTCAAAGGGCTTTGATAAAATGAATCCTGATTCCTTTTTGTCCACACACAGGTCGATCCAAATAATTGGTTAAAAGTTTCCGTTACTTATAAACCTGATTTAAATATTCAAAATTGAGGTAATTAAACCCATATGACCGAAATATCTTGTTAAGGATCTCCGTACATATGTGGATATTTTGATGAATTCACCTGTTTGGATATGTTACAAATATAATGCCTAGAACCTTTGAAAATGTGTAATTTCCCTATAGATCTAACGCTCTATTTGAGCTGACTCGATATTACCTAACAACATGCTGAACTTTAGTTAATCACATCTGAGCCATGGTGAACTTTGACTAACCAAGGCTTAGCAACGCTGAACTTTGGTTAACCACGGCTGAACCATGCTGAACTTTGGTCAACCACAACTGAATGATGGATGAACCACACAGATAATAATGAAAACGATATAATAATAATAATAATAATAATAATAATAAAATAATAATAATAACAATAATATGGCACAGTTGCCGATCGGTTAGAGCGGTCAGCCCGCAACATTCATTGTGCGCTGGTTCGAGGGGAGTCACTGTGTAGGGACCTTGAGAAAATCCTTCGCACATAATTGGTCTATATTAGGCCTACAACTGCAATTGCAGAGGCGTGTCTGTGCACTTCTGAGCAAAATATTTTGGAAGAAGGGCGGTATCAAATTTCGATAATAAATAAATAAATACCCATGGTTGCTTCAGGAATGCTCTTCTCTTTTTATCCAACTGTAATAGCCTCCGATTACGAATGCGATTTTAAATTTGTTTGTTACCGATACAGGCACCTGAGAATCGATCCCTTCGGATACAAAATTCACCCACCTTTTCCTGCGTCCGTCGCTCCCCATCCACGCCCCACCCACTGGGCAGCAACCACGCCCATTATCATACTCCCGCGCGCAGCCCTCGCACGCAACAACATGCGCATGTGAGAGCTGCTTCGTGGTGTCCACACAAATAACACCTCGTAATCTTTCCGTCCCTGTCATCTTTCGGAAGTTGCTTTCGCATAAGACATCAAACCGAAGGAGACATGGGTGTGTCGTTCTCGCTTTCGAGCGATTATATGATCACTGTTTCAGATGATGGTGCGCTGTAGCAGACATCATTGTGGCCTTTATGTTTAATCATGCCTAAGAAACGGAGATGTCATCAATGGTCAACCGAGTGGAGGTTCAACTGCAAGCGCCCCCTAAGTCCTCCCTCGGCAACTTAGCTATGACGAGTACTCCACAGATCGTATAAATATACTGTGCATTTGAAGATCAGGCGGCGAGGGAGAGGATTTATATAAAGTGGAGAATAAATTTCATAATTATCACCTACTGTGAGGTCTCATTGCTTCAAGTTTCAGCTCTCAAGTCAAATTGTGAACTATCGCTGTGCTCTACTCTTGTGGAGATATGCAGATGCCGCGATTCCCTACAACTCGAGCGGCCGCGCTCTTTTGTGTGGCATTAGATAATTATGCCAGGATTTGTGCCAGAAAAATGAATGTCAGGATAAAGCCAGTTTTGAAATTTAAAAAAAATCGACGAATGTTTATTATTTACCTTCATATTTATCATTAGAGGGTCCTTTTCATGGACGCAGTGTACAAGCATCAATAATAAGAGCAGGCATACACACATATCCTTACACACATGCATGCAAACATACCTACCTGTATAAACACATACACGCATAAAAAAATACTCTTAGAGTGCATTCATGCATGCAAACATACTTACATCCACAAACATATAGAGACAGACAGACAGACAGACACAGAGACGGACAGACACGTACAGTCCTGAACATGCACGCGCTGGTAGTTGTAAGACACAACAATTGTGTCCTACGACCAGCCACGTTGCAAACTTCTCAGACAGCCACAAACCAGTCACACTGCGTGTGCCACAGTTGTTGAGCTCTACCACCAAACAAGACGTCTAGTAAAGCGTTCAATCTACCACGTCATGAGGTTCTACAATTTCCAGGCATTGCCTTTGAAAGATCTTCCACCGTTCTCCAATCTCCATGCGGCGCCAACTATAAGTCCGCAATTTTCCGGAAAAGGCGCCGCCTGCGGTTGTGCGTGTAGCGTTCGCCTGCCGTTTCCCGTCAATTAGGTGCTAGTTTCCCGCCACTCGCACGCGCCATTATCGAATTATGCGTCGCGCCATTGACGTATTTATCGCCGTCGGTTGCTTGAGGAACGATGACGCTGATTTGGAGGGATGCGTGGAGAGCGGCCGCGAATTAATACGTCCATTATCGCTCAATTGTCGTAATTATCGGTGCGTGTGTTCGCCGTGGCCTGGGCTATAGGCATAGACGCCTTTGCTCACCGCTGCTACAGCAGACCTTGATGACTGCAGGTGGTAGTGGTGGTATTGGTGGTAAGGGTGGTGCTAGCGGTGGAGGTGTAGGTGCCGTGGCACGAGCTGCTATTTGTGCAAAGATTTTATGCATTTAAGTCAGCAAGTTAAGGTTGCGGACGAGATGGTCGATTTAGCTCAAGGATATATTGAAGAAATAGCGACTATTTGTAAGGTTGATGCCGGCCCCATGTCAGTTGCCCTCTTTATGACAAGATGCGGTGGTGAATATCGTAATGACTTGGCTAAGAAGCGTAGGTGGACCAGAGATTTCTACACAGATTTCTGGCCCAGCGCGATTTAAACCCTCACCTCTCGGTAAACAATCCAGCAGGCTAAGCTCTATAGGCAATAGCTAAAGATAACTTATATGTTCTATCCATAGAAGGTTTCTGTACACAGGTATGGTCAGCGGCCGTGGATAAGATGGTGCCCTCGCGCCTGACATTGGAGTGGAGCTTTAGACGATTGGAGATTGCGATTACGATCACGATTAAGACGGTCAAGATGACGTCAGGGTCGCCATTACAACTGTTATTGATCAAAGTAAACGACTTAGTCATCGATATGTGCACTTGCTATTCCGAGCATTTGCGCAATATCTAATTGTTAACCATTATCCCAGTCTGACATACAGACAGACACACACAGACACACACACACACACAGACACACACACACACAGACACACACACAGACACACACACACACAGACAGATACGCAGAGCCATAGATGCACATATTGTAATGTTTAATATCCTGGATTATAATATAGTGTTAATAAATGATAAGAGTAATTTCCAACTACAGGTTATCTATTTTAATACTGAATACGTCTTATAGTGATTCCATTGGAACAGTATATTCTGCAGTTGATACGCTGGTTAGAAAGTGTGGAAGGTTGGAGTTAATTCAATTCTACTACAGTCACTTCTTGGTTTGGCTGAGTTTCTTGTCATACAGAGATCATTGTAAAAGTCACTCCAAGACTAATTATATATTTATACGGGGGTCGAAGCTCATATCATATCGAAAGTAATAGATAATCCGTGGTTAGAGATAGGGTGAATAGTATTCATAGCAATGGTTGATCCATATGGCTATAACAGATTCCGTGGAAGCGCTGCACGATTGAATCTGTGATTGTAAAGCCTTTGTAACACGACGACGTATTTAAACCGTCAATTTAACTCTCAGGAAATCCAATCAGTCCAACCATCATTATCGCTCATTGACATTCAACGTTTCAGTCGCTGATCGCCAGAGGGCCGCCGTTTCCGCTTCCGCCGACGTAATCGGATACGTCACGTGTGCCTGACAAGCACCACATTGCGCCTCCAGAACGTGGGCGGCTCCAGTGTCAATAGGATGCTGTAGCGCCTCTAGTGACGGCGGGCTGTACTAATCACGAACTCAGTGGATAATTCACGGGGCAGTAATTCGGTTACAGAACTGAACAATTAAACTGGAAACCATGGTAACCGGGCCAGATGTTGACGTAGGATTGTCGGTGACACGCGCCAAGAAACACAAGTTCCGCTCTTCTTCGGCTCATACGATCTCTGCCCTAGCTACCTGTCAGATGCTCGATGAAGTATCGAATTACGCACGACACCACGTGGTCTCTTGTGACCCGTTCATTATTAAGATTGTCGTTGTAAAAATTGAAATCGTCGACAAATATTATATTATTCATATTCGACAGAAATTACTGTGTCATGAGGTAATAAGGGATCGAATATCGAATCTAACATCTAAATTTAAAGAGGACAGGAGCTATTTTCGATATCACATTGTCATCTCTGTAGAAATCATGATCTGTCGTATGCTTGACTTTGTTTCAGAGACAATGTCGGTCAGTATTAGACTGTGTGTCGGTCCAGTGGCGTAGCGACGGGGGTGGGCGAACCGCCCCAGGCGGCACTTGTCCTAGGGGCGGCATTTTCGGTAAACAAAAAATTAAAGAAATATTGCTGTTGAGTTGCATTCTACAAGATTCTTGTTGCCCTTGTCTAAGCCTGACACAATGCTTTTTAGGGTTTTCTCGACTTAAAACTAACATATTGGCCTACGATATACCGATGTACCATCGAAATGATCGAATGGAACCTAATATTCACAGACATCAGAGCAGTCCTCAGGTAATTTGGCGCCCTCAGCAGTCATCTACATGTATATAAGAGAGCCCCACCCTCGTTGCATAGGCAGTAAGATGTGAGAAAATATGGGTTCAGGCACACACTGCACGGGGCACATAAAAGTGTTTTTTGTCAAAATATATAGACTATTCTGGCAAATGAAAATGAATATGGAAAGAGCGGGAGATTCAACGAGGTGTTACGAGATTGAATATCGTTGTTAGAATTGAAACTAGTCTAAAACAAGTTTTTAATAAAAAAATAATAAATTTCTTTTTGCAGCATCACGAAATTTTATTCCTAAAAGCTTTACCTTATTATCCCTAAAATTCGGCGCTCCTAAAGTTTGGCCCTGGGCGGCTTCTTATGCCACCTATGCTAGGAACCGGATCTGATGCACATGGAGCGTAAGATAATTTAGACATTTTACCCATGTTGCTGAATATTTTATTGGAAATGCAAGTATGAAACCGTACCGTATCCGTAATCTGTATGATAAATTACCAGTAACTATTCTATTCTAATAACTATACTTATCATAGTCCAATCATGATTAAGTGATAATATTTAGGACGTTCTTTTCAATATGTAGAGAGAACGAATAAAATGTTTACTCCTTAATTTTGATTTTATGTGCACTTTATAATTTTCGATATAGCTTAGCTGCAAGACGTTAAGTAACTCTATTGTGACGCTTGCTTTTTGTTTCCTTTATAAATGTTTTATTTGTTAATTATTACTACCTTATTTTCTTATCTTATTTTTATATCAAACGTTAACACATTTTAATTAGTCAAATACAACGATTGAAAACACTTTAAAAAGCGTCTTATGCCTATCTCCCGTTTTTGCATATCCCGGGGGATATGCACAAGAATAAAGTGATGGAAATAATAGACAGAGGCGGCATTTTGTGCCTGCGCCCCAGGCGGCACTTTGCCTCGCTAACCCACTGTGTCGGTCAATCTGCCTGTCTGTCTAACCCTGTATGTTGGTTTGCGTCTCCTAGATTCATCTTTGTGACTCACACCACGTCATTTCAACGCTTTATAACTTTATGTGCTGATTTCAGTTAAAATAGTGTAAATAAAAAGGCTTAGCTATTGGCTATTGGTTCAAATTGTTTAGCGTTGGCGCGAGATTATAACATGTTGCCTACAATATCGCTTTTATTTAACGAAGACAGGAGGACATTCAAGGTATAAGACCTACACTACAGACCGCAAGATCGCTCTGAATGCGCGCAAACGAATCATTTTCATTCTCTATAACCTTCGCGCATATATCCTGCATCGCAACCTTGCGACCAAACATCCATCATGTGCGTCATGAAGGTCATTATGCGCATTATAATTGCATAAGTATAGTTTTGTAATCATATATATATATATATATATATATATATATATCATGAAGGTCTTGTCCTTCATCTTGCACTCATGCACGAATATATGTATGTGTGCATTTCGAATTATGTATGTAGTAATGATAATAATAACGAGAATTTATATGGTGCCGTTACGCGGCCATACCGCTACAAGAGCGCCTCACAAACAACTAACTAGCCTTTGCGAGTGCAACATCTGTACGTACGAATGGACACATCTATGCACGATTGCAAACCTAGAAATGACACAGATCGGAAGAGATACGAATACGTCATACAAGGCACACATACGTAGGCCTACTTACGCACAAACGCATACGTACACGCAGGCAGACGTACAATTGCTTCTGCAGACGAGGAACCCATCTGGCCTGGGCGAGTGCAAGATCTGATCATATAGCGCCAATGCAGCTCGCATACACACACTCACACACACACACACACACACACACACACAGGAGGCACCATTAGGCGCATGTCCTCGTTCATTAGGTCCTTACAAAGCGTAATGGCGGGTCTGGTTATCACTCGGCACTTTGCTAAATTACTTCGATTGGCGATAAGTACGTCTAAGTGAAATAATTCGAGATAATTTTATTTAATAACTGGCGAGCGGAGTGTTAAAAAGCACGAAAATGGCCGACAAATTGTGTCGACGGTTAATCTCGCTATCCGCCGCCGACGACGACGCAAGCCTCTCTGGCGAATCGTCGCCGGCGACCGAACGAGTCTTTGCTCGCCACAGCCTTCGCCGATACGTCCCCCCAGAGCAGCACCGTTATAATATACACACGACGCCTGGCGACAGTTTATCGTCTTCGTCGTTTGGAGGCGACACGATTGCGGCCATCAGGGACCATTTAGCAACGCCGTCTGTAATTTACCTTTTCCGTATTATATCCGTGACTTGGTCAATTATGCTCCAACCGCCTCTCTTGGCGTTGTTTTCAGTTTCCTGCCTCAACTTACTTAGACCTAAAAGCCTCGCATGGTCGTCAACCGACGAGAACCATTACGATGCTGATGGGGGTCCGTTGGCTGCAGCCCCATATTCGTCTGCAAAATGCTTTCCCTTATACCCTGACTTATCTGCCCTTTTATAATCTTTGCTTTGCCTTATCTCTATTCTATTCTATTCTATTTACGGATTTATAAAGCGCCTCTCACAGTACAACCTAATCAGAGGCGCTCCCAGTGCGAAAGACCCATAGAGAAAAGAAAAGTCTTAAGAGAACAAACAGAAACAGTTGTGCTACTAGATAAGATTGCAGTACGGGTCACAGCAGGAAGGCTGTTCCATAGCGAAGGGCCAACAGAGGCATGGGCACGATGCTGAGCTGTGGCAGTTCTAGACTGCGGTACTAGTAGATCGTGACGGTTTAAAGAACGGAGAGAACGTCCGGTGGTAGCTGAGATAGGTTTCCTGATAAGTTCACATAGATAGAGTGGAGCTTGACCCAACAACGCTTTGAATGTAAGAAAGAGAACTTTGAAATGAATAATATCAGTCAAGGGAAGCCAATGAAGATGTTTGAGTCATGAAAGCAGAGATATGTGAGAAACGTGGAAGACGGGCGATCAAACGAGCAGCTGAGTACAGACTGGAGCGGAGTGAGGCGGAGTTTTGGTAGGACGATGAGCAATGAGTTATGTGGCGGACAGGCCACAAGGCTTGGATTAAAGAATTTGTTCGTAATTAATCGGCTCGCCATAGCGCTTAATTTACGTACATTTTCTTACAGTGTTGGTATTGGAGGGAAGACCGATCGGCGGTTTGTAGTTCTGTGCATAGCGTGCAGACGCATGAATCGGGTTGAGTATAGCCTGACATGCGGTGCGTCGCTTATATTGTAGAGTGGTGACGACTGCTCTGCATATACGGTGCATTGAATTCCTTGGTTAGCGATTAATACCGCACACCCGTGTGGTCGGTGAGCGTTCGTTCAAAGCTTGGTTCACGGCAAGTTGCGAGAAAATATAGTTGCGGACGAGAGGGCGTCCAAAAACTAGTCCGAGCTACAGCCGAGCGTCTGGTGTTGAGACCGACTCTGCCGATCTGATAGGGCTGGGGCCCCACCCTGTTATCGATCGCGAGAAAGTCTGCAGCCGATCGTGAGGTTGCTTCCTCGGGAAGGTCCGACAGTGAAATAAATAAATCACAGGTCTGTGTAAAGACCGGGTAAAGCCCGGGTTAGCCGTTCGCATATACCAAGAGAGGCCTCGGCGGCCGACAGTGAGACAGACTGGGTGAGTCCCAGAAGGGACCGACCGCATATACCGAGAGAGGCCTCGGCGGCCGACAGTGAGACAGACTGGGTGAGTCCCAGAAGGGACCGACCGCATATACCGAGAGAGGCCTCGGCGGCCGACAGTGAGACAGACTGGGTGAGTCCCGGAAGGGACCGACCGCATATACCGAGAGAGGCATCGGCGGCCGACAGATATATAGACTGGGAAAAATCCCCGACCGCGCAGACCGTGAGAAAGTTTTGGTAACCAAGAAATATAAATGTTGGCTACCTAGATCGGTCATAGTTAATCCTCGCGTTTTCCAGCAGGTTGTCGGATACGCAAAAGTTTCGGGTGGCCGAGTCTGAGAAAGTTTTGGTAACCAAGAAATATAAATGTTGGCTACCTAGAACGGTCATAGTTAATCCTCGCGTTTTCCAGCAGGTTGTCGGATACGCAAAAGTTCCGGGTGGCCGAGACCGAGAAAATTAGGGTGGCCGCTAGAAATACGGGGAAAGTTTCCCATTGAATACGTTCGATAAATACGGGGAAAGTTTCCCATTGAATACGTTCGATAAATACAGGGAAAGTTTCCCATTGAATACGTTCGATAAATACGGGGAAAGTTTCCCATTGAATACGTTCGATAAATACAGGAAAAGTTTCCCATTGAATACGTTCGATAAATACGGGGAGGGTGACCCCCTTGGTGCTTACGACGATTACAAGAAACGGTCGTGACTGGTGCCGAAGACCTCAATAATTGCGGCTGTTGCCTCATCTTCTTTTCCCCTGTAATATATATACTTGGCTACCTAACGTGGTCATACTTACTCCCTGTAATATATATACTTGGCTACCTAACGTGGTCATACTTACTCCCGCGGTCTTCCGTGGTTTCTTTATTTACGTGTCTAATCGCAATATCTTTACTCGCGGTTTTCCCGCGATATCTTTACTTGCGCGTCTGATTCGAAATATCTTTATTCGCGGTTTCCCCGTGATACTTCTTCTTGATTGTCTTACGGTCTTTCGATAAATATTCTTGTTGGCTACCTAACGTGGTCATACTTACTCCCGCAGTCTTCCGTGGTTTCTTGACTTGCGTGTCTGATCGCAACAATATCTTTATTCGCGGTTTCCCCGCGATATCTTTACTTGTGTGTCTGAACGCAGTATCTTTAATTGCGGTTTTCCCGCGATATCTCTTCTTGATTGTATTACGGTTTTTCGATAAATATTCTTCTTGGCTACCTAACGTGGTCATAGATACTCCCCGGGTTTTCCCGAAGTCTCAGTATATGTTACGGTGTTGGTGGATAACTGCAAAACGCAGAGGACGGTAAATCGTGGTGCATGATAATTTACACGTGTGAGGCCGGTATGCCACACACGGACATGGAGCGAGAGGTACATGAAGAGTGAAAGGTGCGATTTCCGGTGGATAAGTGTCTGGGAAAAGGCGACGTTAAGATCAGTGGCCAGCATTGCCTACGGCAAAGTGACGAAGGGACTTGTTACAAATATTTCTGCTCTCCGGAACAGGGAGAACGTTTGATGCCCCCTGTTGGCGATTGTTCAAGAGTCACGAGATGTAGAATGATACGACGAAGCTCAGGTCAGGTAGAGAGAAAGAGGAAAACCGTCTCTAAGCGAGTAAACAAGAAAGGGAAGACTCCGGTCGGTAAAAGAGCGAACCCTGTTCTGAATAAAGGCCATCCTCAGGACGTTGCCCATCCGGCGACCGCGGAAGTGATAGAGTCTGATCCCGAGACAGAGTCATATACTGTTGCCTCTTTTAGAGAAACGGTCAACCCCGATTCTCCTCTGACAGTCACTGCTACGATAGGCAGAGATGGAGAACGGTCAGGCTATGCTAAAAATCGACTTAGAAGTGACTCGAGTGGCTCCAGACACAGAAGAGAGCTGGAGCCGACACCGTTGCGCGACCTGGTAGCGTCCGAACGGTGTACGCCACAGTTACAGTAGTTAATGCGGGAACAGATGAAGGCATGAACCATGGTCGACAAAATGGTCGAAGACAAAGATCGTCGGATGGCGCGTAGTCGCCGCAAATGCTAAAAGCTGGACCGAGAGAGATTAGAGATATGTGCTGAGAAGGATAGAGTACTGTCCAGAGTGACGCCCAGATTGCGGACATTTGTAGAGAAACTAGACTGAGGGAACCGCTTGGCAAGTAAAGCGTAATCAAGTTTAAGCAGCTGCTGGCGTGTTCCCAACCAGATCAGTTGAGACTTGGAAGAATTGATTGAGAGACAGTGTGTGTATGTGCGTTACCTCTGCCGATCTTGTCTTCCCTTACTATCGCTTACAAGCTGTATACGTCTTCATGACCTGCTTAAAAGGGACTACTTAGCCTTCATACATACTTAAATAACCTACACATATCTACATACATACCTACATCCAAAAATGCAGATATGCACACATATTGATATATATATATAAAATACGTGCACACAAACATATATATACATACATACATAAACACAAAAACATTCATACATACATACACACTTACATACATACATACATACATACATACACACTTACATACATACGTACATTCATACACACTTACATACATACATACATACATACATACATACATATATACATACATACACACTACATACAAACATACATATACACATACACACTTACACACATAAATACACCCTTACATACATACATACACACTTACATACATACAACCACACTTGCATACATACATACACACTTACATACATACATGCACACTTACATACATACACACACTTACATACATACATACATACATACACACCTACATACATACATACACACTTACCTACACACATACACACTTACATACATATATACACACTTATATACACACATACATGCACACTTACATACATACACACTTACATACATACATACACACTTACATACATACATACACACATACATACATACACATAAACATACATACATACACACTTAAATACATACATACACACTTACATACATACATACACACTTACATACATACATACACACTTACATACATACATACACACATACATACATACACATAAACATACATACATACACACTTAAATACATACATACACACTTACATACATACATACACACTTACATACATACATACACACTTAAATACATACATACATACACACTTACATACATTCATACACACTTACTTACATACATACATACACACATACATACATAAAAACATACATACTTACACACTTGCATACATACATACACACTTACATACATACATACACACATACATACATAAAAACATACATACTTACACACCTACATACATACATACACACTTACCTACACACATACACACTTACATACATATATACACACTTATATACACACATACATGCACACTTACATACATACACACTTACATACATACATACACACTTACACACATACATACACACTTACATACATATATACACACTTACATACATATATACACACTTATATACACACATACATGCACACTTACATACATACACACTTACATACATACATACACACTTACACACATACATACACACTTGCATACATACATACATACATACATACACATTTACATACATACACACACATATATATATACATACGTGCATACATACATACATACATACATACATACATACATACATGCATACATACATACATACATACATACATACATACATATAAACATACATACATACATACACACTTACATACATACATACACACTTATATACATACATACACACATACATACAAACATACATACATACACACTTACATTCATACATACACACTTACATACATACATACACACTTACATACATACATGCACACTTACATGCATACATACACACTTTCATGTATACATACATACATACACATTTACATACACACACATATATACATACATACGTGCATACATACATACATACATACATACATACATACATACATACATTCATACATACATACATACATACATACACACTTACATAGATACACACACATATATACATACATACATACACACATACATACATACATACACACTTACATACATACACACATATATACATGCATACATAGATACATACATACATACATACATACATACGTATGCAGTTACGTACATACATACATACATACATACATATATACATACATACATACATACATACGTATGCAGTTACGTACATACATACATACAAACATACATACATACGTATGAACGTACGTACCCTGCAGTCATATACTAGTGCCTCTGGTTTTTCTTACGCTCTTTGTGTTCCCAGATGCCTTTGAAGCATAGACATATCTGCGTGAAGAGCGTCTTCCTTTT
Source organism: Bimastos eiseni (assembly GCA_959347315.1). Lineage (NCBI taxonomy): Eukaryota > Metazoa > Annelida > Clitellata > Crassiclitellata > Lumbricidae > Bimastos > Bimastos eiseni. The sequence continues at coordinate 12,113,067 of OY365816.1, read as the reverse complement.
TGTTGATGAGGTTTGCTCGTGCATTGGTTGATCTCTTGATTGGAACAAATTGAATTGAACTGAATACGTTTATTAATTTTTATCCAGGTAGTCAACTCTTCAGCGGTTGAAGACTCGGATATTTGAATAGGCTCTCAACGCGTAAACAATCTATTTTATAGAAGCATGTTCTGAATTAGATATGATAAAATTAGTAATATCTTGGACATCATGAAAATAACTTTGGGTGGAGGAGTTGTTCGTCATAATTCCCTATATAGTTGCTTGATCTCCCACAGGCTTCCTTTTGCCGGATGAGGAGTTTGCCGTCAGGAGGCGCAGTCCAATATCCATCGGCGCTTTGCTGATCTCTCAGTATGCGTTTAGAAACTAATAACGGAAATTAAAACAATAAGCCACTGGCGATTTTAAGTCTAATGTCTGCTAACAGCAAATACTAAAGTGGCTAGTGACTCAGCTGTATAAACTCCGCGGTAATAAGGGATGTAAGTGTAACCGATAAAACGCGTTTGATGACGTTATGTATTACATGCGTATATATATATCAGCTTTTATTTATATTTTATTTATATATGAGTTTATTTATTTTATTTTTTATTTATTCTGAAATTTGATATCGGCCTTCTTCCATAATTTTTTTCTAACCGATCGGCACATATGTGTATGTATGCATGCGTGTATGTATGTACGTATGTATGTATGTATGTATGTATGTATGTATGTATGTATGTGTGTGTGTGTGTATCTATGCATACAGAGCGGTCGGCCCGTAACGCTCAGTGTGCACTGAGCGAGCAGGTTCGACCCTCGTCCGGGGAGTCACTGTGTAGGGACCTTGAGCATGTCTTGTGCGCATCATTGCTCCGCAGTACAACTGCAATTGCGCCGTCGAGGCGTGTATATGCATTAGGGTGGTCTACCGACCAATGGAAAAAACTGAAGTTTGTAGAATTTGAGCTCCACAAGGCTTATTTTTGTCTACTATGGACAGATAGTCTGCCTATTAAATTTCAGAATGATTGTGCAGCAAATAGAGGTCAACTCATTCTGAATATTTTTTTACTAGTGTGCTAAATTGCTAATGTGTTTTTGCCATTATTGTTGCACTAGGATGTCAAAATGTTACCCGACATAGATGGATCACAGAAGAGTATGGACTGCTTTGCTATTATTGCCACTGGAAATGGATAGTAGAAACTGTTAGCAATTCCAAAAGTGAAGAGATGTATTCCTAGAGGTGAATATCGGGTCAGGGTCTGTATTGAAACATTTGAAAAATGGAATCTGACATCACAGATCAAAGGCCTTTTGTTTGACACAACATGTAGCAACACAGGGCTTCATAAAGGCGCATGACCTTATTCTAATCCGTTCAACTACTAGTTAAAAGGTCCTTCTTGGGATGACAACCCTATTGATCTTGATTATAACATCTAAATTTTTGATTCTGTTTGTCCTTACATTGAGATCAATAAAAAAAATTTGTCATTGTCATTGTCATGTGTTAGAATTGAAATCTGGCCAAATCTGTTGAGATTGCCATCAGTTTCTCTGAGAAATGAAAAGGTCCGGATTGCATGCCGTCATCCCGTCGTAGAAGTCGTCTTGTCTAATGTCTTTTGTTTCTGTTGGTCCAACCGAATGTCCATGAACTGCGCTGTTCACGCGATTTCAGAAACAATGCCTTCAGTTAGCCAAGATGCTCATTCTGCAGCAACTGATAAACTATTTCAGGATCTATTTCTGAACCACTGTGACAAGAAATGTTCAGTTATTAACTAGATGATCTTGAAACCCAGCAACTAAGAGACGATCATCAGGAATTTCTACGTGTATCCTTCTGGTTCCTTGGTGGACACAAAGGCAGTGAGTCAATTCAAGCTCCAGGTCCAACACATCACGCCAGATGAATGGCAAAAGTTATTTAAAAAGTTATGCACTGAAAACATTCATTGCAAAACCCAGTTCAAGTTGACTGATGGCGAAATCAAGAATATTGTAGCTTTGGATCTGCTTGTTAGTCTTTTTTTTCGGAATAGTAGAACGAGGCCTGGCGTGGGATTCGAGCCCCTCTCGATGATATGGAATTTACATCAACTCTGAGGACCTACCCAAATCAGGTTGTTGCCAGCAAAGCTCATGCAGCATTTTCAAGGCACCTCTGGTTTCTGTTTCAACATATGGTAGGCATAGATCTTTTTGATGACAGACTGTCAGCAGAAATAAAAGAAAATATGACTAAAAAATCGGCAACGACCAGCATTACCAAGCACCCCTCAACATGTGCAGTTAACAAGTGAATCTCAACAGCTGTATAATTAGAAGATCTGGTGACAGAACGGACAACGTCTTCCTTTGATGCCTTAATGGCAGAAGGCAAAAACAAGGTTCAAAGAAACCAGAGATGATTTGCTCTTGAACAAATTCTGTACGCTGGCTGCAAGCATGACAGAGATGAATGACGCAGCTGAAAAAGTGGGAATCAATCTCATCGACAAGTATAATAACACACAAACAAAGGACGAGGATCAATTTATTCCATGACTTGTTGCAAACCATCGCAAGAATTTCCAAACTCTCCAAGCTCTATGCAAGACGGCATTCATGTCATAGATCTCATAGAGTAACCTTTGCAAAGCAATATTTCGGTTTTTCTTGACATTTATAACATAAATAGTGTCAATTGAGTTGACCTCTGGATATCATTTGTTTTCAGTCAAATTCTGCTTGATTGTTATTAGAGTGATAAGGAACGAAACACGCCTCGTGGACAGCTGATATCTATAACTATTTTTTTTGGACAACTCTAATATGCACTTGTGAGTAAAAAAAATGTTGTAAGAACGGAAGTATCAAATTTCGGTAATAAATAAGAGATAAATGTTTTGCTCAAAAGTGCACACTAATACTGCACAGCAATTGTGCACGAAGGACTTGTTCAAGGTCCCTACACAGTGACGCCTCGTCCGAGGGTCGAACCCGCTCGCTCAGTGCACACTGAGCGTTATGGGCCGACTGCTCTGTATGCATACATACACACACACACATACATACATACATACATACATACATACATACATACATACATACATACATACATACATATATACATACATGCATGCATACATACATACATACATACATACATACATACATACATACATACATACATACATACATGCATACATACACATATACATACATACATACATACATGCAAACCTACATACATACATACATGCACATACATACATACATGCATACATACCTATGTATGTATGCATATATGTATATAACATGATACATACATATACATGTACATATACAATTATGCATATATATATGATTACAAAACTATACTTATATAATTATAATGCGCATACTGTACATAATTGAAATAGAGACCATCGTTCAAGAAATACTGCGCTGATGTGCTGTTGTATACGGAGTAACTACGGTACGTGACGTTTTGGTGCATGCGTAAGTTTTTGGCGCATTACGTATTGGCGCAGATCTCTGATACAATAATATTGTGTATTATAAATTATTTAAATATATTATATGACGACTTACCACTTTAGTGTTGTAAATAATACCAATGGCAAATCCGGTTAAGTCGCGGGAGCGTAGGTAGCAGAAGAGGATCGGTGAAAAGAATCATGTTTAACTATAAGCTGAATCAATCAAAAGGATACTGTTAAACTGAGAGCTAAATCGACGAAGCTTATGTCGAATATGGATTGATGAAAAATAATCATGCTTAAATGGAAGCTGGATTGATGAATAATAATCACGCTTTTATGGAAGCTGGATTGATGAAAATAATCATGCTCAGGTGGAAGCTGGATTGATGAAAATAATCATGCTTAAATGGAAGGTGGGTTGATGAAAAATAATGTCGTTTAATAGGTAGCAAGATTGATGAAAAGATTGTAACTAAATTGGTTCCTCGACGAATAGAATTCTCAGATCCGTCCCGCTTCTATTTAAGCATGATTTTTCATCATTCCAGTTCCCAGTTTAGCTTAATTATTTCCATTGATCATGCTTCATATTACATTATATGGTGTATCAGATTTCTGCGCCTAAACGTCCTGCGCAAAAGCGTCCTGCTCCGGAGTAACTATCATTTAAGATCATACATCCGCTTAGCAAGTTAGCGCACTTCTAGTTGTAGTTCCAATTTAACGACACTCTGACAGCGGCGATCATTAGCCCTCGTCTTTTACCCAGACTTAGAACTGGCTTTGCGCCGTCAACTGACAGAGAGCTATAGCTCTGTTAGTTGGCGAAGCTATGTTCAAGTCTTCAGTCAACAGACTAGGAGTTCATGCCTAGACACGGCGCACAAGTGGAGATATGCAGGTGCCTATCCAACTTTATTCTACTCTCTCCTCTCAATTTAATTCACTTCTATTATATTTCATGCCATTCAATCACATTCTATTCAACAGCTGTATTTTAAGCTATTTTACTCGACATCTTAATTTCATTCCATTCTACCCCCCGTTTAATTCGATTCCAGTCTGCCACTTCATATTCCAGTCTAGCATATCTTTATTCTTCTTCATTCTAGTTGACATCGGCATTCAATATCTATTATATTCTTTTCAACTTATTTCAGTCCATTCTATTTTACATTCCATCTTCATTTAATTCTACCCCATTTCATTCAACTCTACACATCCTTTTCCATTTTACTCAAGTCTGCTGCGATCCATTCTATTCTGTTCGATGCAAGCTTCTATTCCATTCTATCCGGTTCTAGCTTATTCCTTCTATTTCTTGCTATTTTTTAGTCTACCGGTCGGATTAAGGTGGTCACACATTTGTATTCAATCTCATTCAATTCAATCCATGTTGATCTTATTCAATCCGACAATTGAGCTGATATTATTGATTTCGCCGACACAGATGTTTTCGGTGCTCCTCTGTATAGCGTGGATCTGTTCCTTGACCACATTAGCGCACGCTTGCGCTAGACAACTTTCAAACATATGACCTAAACAGGCCTACTTCTTTAATAAAAGCAGTTCATTTAATAAGTAATCACTCCCACTTCATAATTAAACAGGCCTGCAATAATTACAACGACGACGAAGACTGTGCAAAATGGAAAAGGATGTGTAGAGTTGAATGAAATGGGGTAGAATTAAATGAAGATGATGCTGATGACGTATATGTTGACGATGATGCCGATGACGATGACGACGACCATGACGATTACGAATACGATGATGATGACGATGATGATGATGACGACGATGATGACGATGATGTTTGTGCTAATATCATAAAGAATGACATGTTGGGTAGAACCGCCGAGATCGAGGAATAGAGTGCTGACAGTGGGGAACAGAGGGATACAGTTAACGTCTTAATTCTCATTGCTCAAATTGCTTGGCCTACAGTAGGTCTTCTTGAGATGTGATTTGAGTAATGACAGCCGAAATGTCGCATCCCTTACTTGATAAAAAAGACTGCTCATCTGGTAGTAGTAGATTTGGCAAAAAGAGAAGCAAAGGTGATGATGACGACGACGATGATGATGATGATGCACAATTTTAATGCCTCGTTCTCCAATAAAACGCATATTTAATCTGCTTGCATTTTATTCAAAAACACGCGGGGAATACGATGATTAACCACCTCCTACATCCAACTGCCCTACCCCTTCACCGGCCATCCCTACCCCAATCACCCACCACCCCACCACCTTCCCCCCATGGAAAGCCGCCGCCTCTGCCTGCGTGAGTTCTATTAATCTGCAATTTCGTTTCGCTAAATAACAGCTCGAGAACAATCTGTCGACAAATATTGAATTTCTAAATTCAGCCGAAGGAAGGGCACACACCGCGTATTAAATTTGAATGAATAGTTGTAGCTGCAATTTCTGATTAGACCAGCCACTGCTGTCGAATCAACGCCACAGAACAACGGATAATCAATCGTGTCAATGGTCGGGTACTCGGTAGGAAGAATCTAACTAATCGAATCTAAATGAATCTAATTAAAACTGATCTAATATGATCGGTTGAGACCAGATCAAGTCGCATTGTTCTCACATCCTTTTTAAGAGCTCAATCGGGAGCCAACATCTCCAGATTGAAGATGCAGGAATTATGACTACTTAAAGACGACTCTGCTGAGGACGGACTAAAGCTGGCGTATTCGGAACCAAGGCAGACCGCAAGGATACGGTTGCAATAATCAGGGAGCGTCTGCATAGATGCGTGGAAAAGAGTTAAAAAATCGTCAAAGTCATAAATAACTCCGTATGACTCAAAGCCGGGCTAATGGATAGAAGCGAGACCAACATACGTACATACATACATACATACTTACACACATACACACATACTAACATATATACACACACATACATACGTACATACATACGTACATAAACACATACATACATACATACTTGCACATATACATACATACATTCATACTAACATATATACATACACACACATACACACATACATACATACATACATACATAAACACATACGCACATACTAACGTATATACATACACACACATACATACGTACATACACACATACGAACATACATACATACACACATACATGCATACATACGAACATACATACATACACACATACATGCATACATACATACATACATACATACATAAATACATACATACATACATACATACATAAATACATACATACATACATACATACATACATACATACATACATACATACATACATACATACATACATACATACATACATACACAAATACATACATACATACATATATGTAGCTGTGAATGAATGAGCGAAATGGACGAGTTCAATGCCTGACGCTCAAAATAAAATTATGTATTCTCAGACTTGATCATATTTAATTAATCGGGGACAGAAAAGGGAGATTATTTTTAAGCTATGCAGTATATGATATTAAGACAGTCCCTATTATTAGCCGCTTTCATTAATTGCCTGATATCAAAAACTCATTCCTTCATAGGTTCATACGTTCACTCGCTCGTGTATTCTTTATTTCATTAATTCATTCATTCAATCGTTCAGTCGTTTATTCACATATTCAGTTGATCATTGGTCCATATAAGCACATGATGATGATGATGATGATGATGATGATGATGATGATGATGATGATGATGATGATGATGATGATGATGATGATGATGATGATGATGATGATGCGACGACGCCGACGATGACAATGACGATGACGATGACGATGACGATGACGCGATGATGATGATGATGATGATGATGATGATGATGGAGATGATGGAGATGATGATGATGACGACGACGATTGACGATGACGATGACGATGACGATGAGGATGATGATGATGTTGATGATGATGATGATGATGATGATGATGTTGATGATGGTGATGATAATTTTGAGAAAATAAACTCACTTTCAACCTCTGCTTTGAGCCAATAAACTCAATATCAAAATTGCAATGGTCTTGAGCAAATAAACTCACCCTCAACTTCGGCATTGAACTAATAAACTCACTCTCAATCTCAGATTTGAGCTAATAAACTCACCTTCAGCATCGGTTTTTGAGCTAATAAACTCATCCCAGACCTCGAATTTTAGCTAAAAAACTCATCTTCAACCTGCGTTTTGAGCTAATAAACTCAATATCAACCTCATTTTTTGAGCTAATAAACTCACCTTAGACCTCGGTTTAGAGCTAATAAACACACATTGAACCTTGGTTATAAACTAATAAACTCACCTTCAACCTCTATTTTGAGCTAATAAACTCAATATCAACCTCATTTTTTGAGCTAATATACTCACCTTATACCTCGGTTTAGAGCTAATAAACACACCCTGAACCTTGGTTTTAAACTAATAAACTCACCTTCAACCTCTATTTTGAGCTAATAAACTCAATATCAACCTCATTTTTTGAGCTAATATACTCACCTTAGACCTCGGTTTAGAGCTAATAAACACACCCTGAACCTTGGTTATAAACTAATAAACTCACCTTCAACCTCTATTTTGAGCTAATAAACTCAATATCAACCTCATTTTTTGAGCTAATATACTCACCTTAGACCTCGGTTTAGAGCTAATAAACACACCCTGAACCTTGGTTTTAAACTAATAAACTCACCTTCAACCTCTATTTTGAGCTAATAAACTCAATATCAACCTCATTTTTTGAGCTAATATACTCACCTTAGACCTCGGTTTAGAGCTAATAAACACACCCTGAACCTTGGTTTTAAACTAATAAACTCACCTTCAACCTCTATTTTGAGCTAATAAACTCAATATCAACCTCATTTTTTGAGCTAATATACTCACCTTAGACCTCGGTTTAGAGCTAATAAACACACCCTGAACCTTGGTTTTAAACTAATAAACTCACCTTCAACCTCTATTTTGAGCTAATAAACTCAATATCAACCTCATTTTTTGAGCTAATATACTCACCTTAGACCTCGGTTTAGAGCTAATAAACACACCCTGAACCTTGGTTTTAAACTAATAAACTCACCTTCAACCTCTATTTTGAGCTAATAAACTAATGGATAAAAGCGAGACCAACATACGTACATACATACATACCCGATTTCAAGCTAATAAAGCCATCCTCAGCATAGGATTGGTGATAATGGACTCATCCTCGACTTCGGATTTTAGCCAATAAACTCGCCCTCAACCTCGATTTTGAGCAAATAAACTCACCCGCAATCTCGGTTTTAAGCTAATAAACTCACCTTCAACCTCGGTTTTGAGCTAGTAAACTCACCCTCAACCTCGGATTTTAGCTCAGAAACTCACCTTCAGCCTCGGTTTGAGCTAATAAAGTCACACTCAACCTTGGTTTTGTGCTAATAAACTCACCCTGAAACTAGGTTTTGAGCTAATAAACTCACCCTCAACCTAGGTTTTGTGCTAATAAACTCACCCTCAACCTAGGTTTTGAGCTAATAAACTCACCCTCAACCTTGGTTTTGCGCTAATAAACTCACTATCAACCTAGGTTTTGTTCTAATATAATCACACTCAACCTCGATTTTGAGCTAATGGACTAATCGTCAACCTCGGTTTTGAGCTAATAAATACACCATCAACCTCGGTCTTGAGCTAATAAATACACCATCAATCTTGGTTTTGAGCTAATAAATTCACTTTCAGCCTTGATTTTGAGCTGATAAACACACCTTCTGCCTTGATAAGATTAATAATATTTGTTGTTTAAGTGCCGTAGGAAAAATTGTTCCTATATATTGACGGAAATTTCATTTAACCAGTCTGCGGCGCCCGATGATATCTATATTAATCAGCTCTTAGCAGGGATGAAGCACAAACTTATAAATCTATTAAAAGTAGCTACAAAAATATCGCATTTCCATTTCGCACTTCTTAACCCGGATTCGAAATACACTTTGCTTTTACTTGGTTCATCCGTATATCACTTACTGTAATCTACTTTGGTCATTTTAGCTACAAATATCCTATTTAAGAAGACGAAGTGTGTTGCATAAGAAACGATCGGAGACGTTGCTGATACTCCTTGTTACTCCGATACCAGGAGACTGACTATTCAATGAGTTAGGATTGATAACAGTCATGCAAATAGGACTACTGAGGATGTTACTGAATTTATATATCGCCACACACACCCCAGATTGCACATTAGCAGCTCTTTCAACTCTGCCATTAAATCCACACTTACCAAACCAGAAATTCTTGCTCATGCCATGCTACTATATGCAATTAGCTATATAACTTTTCTGAATGAGATTTCCTGGAATCTGGAATCTGTGCGTGGAATTTAGGCCTCTATTGATCTGTCGATGTCCTGGGCTGGCGATCTTAAAGTGTTTAACGTAGTTGGCGCTTTGCATGGCTGCCGACAGTCAAATTTGATTTCACAGTCATACTGCGGTTTATCAGTCTACAAATTAAAAGAAAATTATAAAACGAGAATAAATTGTGAATTATCTATCTTTCTGCCAATTAATCAGATAGCTACTGAAATACTGCGATAATCGATAACAACAAATATAATTTGCCAGCTTAAGTTTACTTTAGCTGGTATTGTGTGCTTGAATTGCTTTGATACAGTCTAGTTGCTTGTTCTTTGCATTAGAGGTTATGTTTTAATAAATTAAAATTTGATCAAGGTCAACATGATTTGAAGATGCTGTAATATGTGTGAATAGTGAGTTTGATGTTGATATAAGATTTAGGAGGGTTTAGTTGTGAGGTAAGTGAGTGGGTTGTTTTTAAGCTGTCGAAGAAAACGGACGGTCTTATTTTATTTTCTCTTAAATGTGTGTTATTGTAAAAATTATCAATTATAAAGTGTATCTTTCCTGTAAATATGTTGTAAATAAAAAAAGAAAAGGGAATAGTCTACGTTGGAGTCAAAGTTACCTGGAATGTGTTGAAGACTAGGTAAACTGAACAAGAAAAAGTTGGGTTTATATAATTGCTTGCTCATCCATAATTTTTCAATTAAATTCACCATTTTTCAGCTCTCATGTTTGTCAATTTGCTTAGATAAGTCACTATCCTTTATTTCTTCACTTATATCGTTTATTGTACCTTGATGCGTGCCTCTATTATGTTCAGTGAGAGAAGTTTAATTTCGCATATTTTGCTGTATATATAGATCAATATCCGTCCAAGTAATTTAGTTTTTAAGTTATCAGTAGTCCTCTGCTAGTGGGATTAAAGATCTCTTTAAGGACCCATTTACATGTAGTTGTTGCAAAATATCATTGTCGTAACATTATGCATAAAAAATATTGACTTATTGATTGATAAATTGATTGATTGAGGATGATTACTCTGCCCAAAGTCAGATCCATTACCTATATCATTGTAAGCTACCCGTGAATGAGATAAGTTGCCTTATCCCGTTGCCTTCCTTCCTCACAGCCAGTGCTCAAAGTGTAAAAAACGAAGTGCCTGGACGCTAAAGGGCAGCCGTCCATGAATGACGTCACTCAATTTTGGACGATTGTTGACCCCTCCCCTTTGTCACACGTCGTCACAAGTGCCATGACCCCCTCAAATATGACTTCACGTCACAAGGCCCTGACCACCTCACCCACCCCCCACCCCCAAATCAAACCAGATGTCCAGAATGTACTGCAAATTTTCTTATAATTATCAAAAAATGCAATTGTAACTATAAAATATTTGAAATTATAATAGTAGAAGGAAGAAACATAGAGCAATTAATTAGCGTATAATGATTAGAATCTAATGCATCCTCAGGATGACAGACAATCATAATCATAATTAGTGTTGTTGAATTATTGTGGTAACAACCACTGCTGATTAAGTGGAACATGCTTAAACGATTGTAAGTTTTTAATAAAACTACGTATTTTGATGTGATGATGTGACGTCACATTTCGTCGGCCCCCTCTCCCCCTTGTCACACACTGTCACAAATTTGTGACCCCTCTCCATAGGCGCGCTACGTCATTTATGGACGGCCCCTAGTGTCAAAAAGTTAAGAACTAAAGATTGCAAAGGCAGAGCACCAAACATATTGTGGCACGGTGACTGATCGGGTAGAGCGGTCAGCCCGTAACGCTCAGTGTGCGCTGAGTGAGCGGGTTCGACTCTCATCCGAGGCGTCAGTCACAGTGTAGGGACCTTGAGCAAGTTCTTTGCGCACAATTGCTCTGCAGTACAACTGCAATTGCGCCGTCGAGGCGTGTGTGTGCGCTTCTGTGCAAAAGATGTTGGAAGAAGGGCGATATCAAATTTCAGTAATAAAATAAAATAAAAAATAAATAGTAATTCGACGACAAATGGTTCGCGTGCTGTGGTCCACTGTGTTCGTTAAAATAGTTGGATTGATGATATTAATGATGCTGTAATATAAGTTGGATGGGTGAACGAAATTCTTCCAAAACAGATGCTATTTATATGAAAATATATTATAATGCCTAGTGAAATAAAAGTTGGATCATTGAAAAGAATATTTGCCTAAATAGAAGTTGAATTGACAAAATGGTTCTTGCTGATACAGAGGCTGGATTTGCAGACATTATTATTATCAATCCAACTTCTTTTTAACCAAATATATTGGGCGAAAAATATAATTTTTTATCATTGGTTAGGTTAGGCTTTTTGTCCATCAACCATTATTTAGTCGTCAATTATTTGTTAGTGAAATATTTGTTGTAATTTAAAGCGTACAGAGAATTGCTTTTCTTTATGAAATTGTTGACAAGGGGTTAGTGGCGCCGGCATTGTTTTGAAAGTTGTGAAAATAAAGTTTGTAAACGCGCGAAGCGCGAAATGTTTTCCTCCTCTTTTTCCTGTTGATAATAACGTACGTATAAAGAGGAATTGCACTGTTGCATGGACGCTCATGGGTGACGTCCAGGCTCTGCTGGCCAAATAAGGGGCAGGACGACGTCCAGCCCCGAAAATAATGCCTGAACGCCGTCCATTACCGTCCAGGGACACTTTAAGCCCTGCTTACAGCCAATTATTGGATGAGCAACTTGCTAGGGTCATTGGTTGCCATACGCTGTAGTTTGAGACAGATTTGAACCTGCGACCCTCCGATCTCAAGTCACATAACCTACCGCTACACCACCACGCTCAATACACACACACACACACACACACACACACACACACATATATATATATATATATATATATATATATATATATATATATATATTTGTTAGTGAAATATTTGTTGTAATTTAAAGCGTACAGAGAATTGCTTTTCTTTATGAAATTGTTGACAAGGGGTTAGTGGCGCCGGCATTGTTTTGAAAGTTGTGAAAATAAAGTTTGTAAACGCGCGAAGCGCGAAATGTTTTCCTCCTCTTTTTCCTGTTGATAATAACGTACGTATAAAGAGGAATTGCACTGTTGCATGGACGCTCATGGGTGACGTCCAGGCTCTGCTGGCCAAATAAGGGGCAGGACGACGTCCAGCCCCGAAAATAATGCCTGAACGCCGTCCATTACCGTCCAGGGACACTTTAAGCCCTGCTCACAGCCAATTATTGGATGAGCAACTTGCTAGGGTCATTGGTTGCCATACGCTGTAGTTTGAGACAGATTTGTATATATATATATATATATTCAATATACATACATAAATAATTGCATGTGTACATAATCAGACTGTGGCCATATTATCAGTCCAGATTCTACGGCGGAACAAGAAAAAAATGTCTAATTGCAAGATTCTTTTCATCAACAATCATCGAGAGCCGTTTTAGCCACACTTAGCGTTGGCTGCTTAGGTAATTACTGAAGGAGGAGTTCTGGTGTTGGAGCCACGAAACAAAGTAATAAATCCATAGTTTACCTTGGTTGAAGTGAAGGAGGAAGTGCGTCACTCGAAGGCGCGACTCTTAATTTATTGTTAGTTTATTGGTGTTAGGAATAGCGTCCCTCGCAACTTCCATTAAATTTGCAGAAAAAAAGTAATTCGATCGTGTTATCGATGTTGCTTTATTGGCGCGAGTTGTCCAGTTTCAGGAATTCACGTCGTCGTCATCATCATCATAATCATCATCATCATCATCATCATCATCATCATCATCATCACCATCATCATCATCGTCGTCGTTGTCATCATCATCATCATCATCCTAATCGTCGTCATCATTATCATCCTAATCGTCGCCGTCGTCATCATTGTCGTCGTCATCATCATCGGCATCGTCATCATCATTATCGTCATATAAGCATTGATACATTTATGTATGTACGTACATCCATGCTTGGATATATACACACATAACACGAAATCATACATACATGAATAGAGACTTAGATTAGCTATTGATTGCTTAATTAAGTTTGTTGGTTTCGAAATAAACAATTTAATTTGATTGTATGGCTACATATATGCATATATATTTTTTTTAATAAACACACATGAACGCATACATACATACATACATACATAAATACATACATACATACATACATACATACATACATACATACATACATACATACATACATACATACATACATACATACATACATACATACATACATACATACATACATACATACATACATACATACATACATACATACATACATACATACATACATACATACATACATACATACATACATACATACATACATACATACATACATACATACATACATACATACATACATACATACATACATACATACATACATACATACATACATACATACATACATACATACATACATACATACATACATACATACATACATACATACATACATACATACACACACATACATACACACACATACATACACACACATACATACATACCTACATACATACATACATACATACATACATACATACACACGCACACACACACATACATACATATATACATACATACATACATACATACATACATATACAATTATACATATACATACAGGAATCCGTCTCCTTTTGATTCGTTGGTTCCTCTGTCTGATGTTTTCGCCAATTTCCACAACTTAACATATTCTTCTGAATTCGCCATAAATTCTATCGGCTTTTGAATAACTCTGCTCAACCAGCTAACCCGCAGCATATTTCCTAATTGCGTCATAGAAGCTCTGATATTCTTTTGCAGGCGCATCCAATTCAATAGCTAACAAGATAATTAACAGCTCCGTTCGCTCATCGCCTGATCATCCGGAGTGGTTCCCCGTCGGAGAATGCGATGCCTTCACCAGGTTCTTTTGTCCCGCGAAGGGTCCATTGGTCGGCCATGTCAGGATGTCTGCGCTATGGCGTGTTCCTTTCTCTCTTGCGTCTGCGACTTTTAAAGGCTGCTACAGTCGATCTAACGCAATAATCTTGTCGTGGGCAAACTCAGTTTCCTCGTATCTATATCATGCAACTCGTAAATAGAAGCGGTGTGCGGCCGCAGCAGAGACTAGTGTTTATGCCATCATTGCAATGTTTAAAAATGTGGTATAAAACTTGTATCGCATCGGTGTCTGATGTTTGAGGAGCCGAACGAGGACGCACCAAAGAGAAGTTACAATCAGGCCAATGTCCACTATCCAGAAGGTGAGACCGCAAGACAGACTATGGTCCATTAGCAACTTCAAGGAGACGTATGGCAGAACGGACAATTACTTAGAGAGACATTGAGCAGAACGGACACATAAGTGAGAGACACTGAGCAGAAGGGAGAGATTCAAGGAAAGAGACATTGAGCAGGACGGACAGATACAGGGAGAGAGAGAGAGAGAGCAGAGAGAAATTTGTTATCAACTGGCAGCGAATGGGAACCCCACGGGTCGCAAAACCCACTAAGTAGGGCCACAGTTAGAATAGTTCAGCACTGCAGTGGCAGCAGTGTGTCATAGCTTATTGTAGACGTCACAGTTTATGGATAACATCTTAATAAACGGCGACCAGCATGACACAGTAAAATTATATGCTTAACTATTGCATAAACTGTAGCTTGATATGTTCATAGGAATAGCAGTTTATAATGTCACTTAAATGCCAAAAATGATTGCCACTTATGGTATTAGGCCTAATTAGTTTAAATCGCCTCTGTCATTTCTTTTACCTCTCGGCTTTGTAATGCGAATTGCAAAGGTTTAAATATCCAGATGGCAACTGCAGCGCATATACTGACCTTGAGCATGCCTTCCACCGATATCTATGTATGCTTGACCAATGGATATAGTGGAACATACTAAAGAAATGTGCAATAATTCTTAATAATGCGTTCAACTATGCAGTCATGTTGGCGCGTGTTAGACACCTTCTGCATAATATACGGAATCCTCCTCTACGGGTTCATTATAAGGCATGAGAGGTTCTTATAAGGCGCTATATAAGTAGCCAGATACATATTGCATCATCTTGAACCAGTTTCTGTTCAATACGATTTCAACAGATTTCCTCATTCCAATTAAAGGTAAGCGGAAGTCTGTGTTAATAGCAATGGACAGAAACTGGTTCAAGATGTTACTTTGCCAGAGTCCTCAATCGAACTCGTCTGTAACAAGTAAGCTGACCGCCAGTAGAAGACCAGAAGGTCAGTGTACTTGTCCCGTTCCTTTGCGCTCTGGTGATTATTTTGGTTAATCTGTTCCTAGGACTTTTCCTAGGACTTTTCCTAGGACTTCCTTTGCACAACACTCGGCATCCGGTGTTGTGTGTCCGTCTACGTGGAATGACCTTCTTACATCACCAAGGGCTAAACTAATGAGCGGCTTTAAATTTCTCCATCGGTCTCTCACTCTTTATAGTCGCTTCTTTTCTCTTAGGTTTCTGTGCGGAGGGCGCCCGCTGACTGTAGTTATTCTTCGAGAGACGTCAACTGAATCAAAAGATACGATACAATGCGTTGCCATTCGCGTAGACGCAACCGATTGCAACGGTAAAGAGATGCGACGTAACCTATTTGTTATTATCATTTCAGACATTACTGTGCCCGGTTGTGGGCCACATAAATTGTGTGCTTTGGCTCCGGCAACGGGTTAGTTAAGGGCCTTTAAGAGGAACGAGGCAAGCAAGAGGCTGAGCACCGAAATGAGAGTGTGAGGGTGTGTGTGTGTGTGTGTGTGTGTGTGTGTGTGTGTGTGTGTGTGTGTGTGTGTGTGCGATGTTTGACAGGGGGGGGTGGTGGTGGATCGTGTTGGGTCCGGGAGAAGCCGTGATCAGGCACTGTATGGCGAGCAATTGACCTCTGACCCGCTGCTAACTGGCCCTGACGAAGACCCTCGCGTGATTAGACCCCGACGGTGGACGGAAGACTAATTTCCAGAGGGCGCCAAGAATTACCGACCGCTTCCAGGACCACGATCTCCGCCCACATTCACACACCTACTCCCACCAATCTTCACATGCACGTCAATCTCAATGTATGCATCTCATGTATGCGCTGCATATGCGTATGCATGAGTGTATGTGTGTCTGTATTTATTTGTACATGTGTGTGTATGTATTGGTATGTACAATGTATGTATGATTATATGTATGCATTTACGCATATGTGTATGCACGTATAGTGTACACTGTACATGAGTGTACATTAAGTGGCTCTAGTCTTGAGATGTGAGTAGTTTATGCCGTATCTTGGCCCTGGCCTTGACAACTCAGTTCTTAACTGTGGTACTAGGCAATGGTCTTGCCAAGCGAGTCTTTTGTTCCAGTCCTTGACCCTGAATTGTGAGCCCCTTCCTTGTTTCGTTTTTGCCCCTGACCCTAAAGGTACTACTAGTCCCAGACCTTTTAAAGAAAAAAAACGGCCTCGCAAACTTCCAAACTGCCGCGCAACTCGCAATTAAGTTTCGACCATTCGCATCTTTAAGGTTACCGACGATGAATTGGCGACGCGACGACAACAATTGTCTAGACGGAACAGAACGTGAAATCCTCATCTCGTCAAACGTCCACTTCATTTCCGAATGAGCTACCGTTGCTTTCGACGGTCAGTTTAGCCGTTGCTTGGCAAGCGCTTTTCTTTAGCCCCGTACAAATTGTCCACGTCGACGACCGTAGACGCAATCTCTCGACCGCTACTGCACACCTCTCCTGCTTAATACCTTTAATTCCGCTTCGGTTAAACGCCTCAGCACATTCGCCAAGTTAAGTCTATTATTAATAAACGCTGTTTGCAGCCAATTACGCGCTCCTTTTGCTACGAGCGGTCGGGCTATTGCGGGGTATTAAGCTACTTAGGAGACGGTCCGGTGTAAAACACCCCCCGACCGACTAATTCGATTTGGGGCGCAGTCATGCTGTCGCCGTGATGAAATCTGACGGGCGGATTAAAAGACCCCCCTGTTCGTTTCCCCAGACGCGTGGCGTCGCCCTATGGATGCGCTCAGCCTTGGCTAAAGCCGTCGACCGCATCCTTGCTCCTACTGCTGCTGCTGCTGCTGTTGCCAAGGATGAGAGCGGCCAGCGACAGCCAATGGCTGCGAGCGGGAGGGGCCATTGGCACCGCTGCGACGACTCTCGTCGGTAATAAGGCGAAGCTTCTTTATACGGCGGGAGAGGAGGGCGATCTCAAAGATAAATGTCAGGAAAGTCTTCGCATGGGCAGCGAAGATCTTAGAGGAGCGGTTGAAGGAGGAGAGGCGAGTTTTCGACGCTTGGCTTGTGTTGGACTCAAGAATTTTCTGTAGGAGACAACGGCGTCTGCAAAACAAGTTTGGGAAGAGCCGACTCTTATCGACTGCGGTGGCGTAGTCTCTCGAGGAAGCAGGTAATGCATGACGAGACGATACGAGCGTTCTTTGGGAGGCAATTAAACTTAGTACACGCAGCCGTCGCAGTAATGCCACTACATTACTGGTTCTAGTAATGTAGTGGCATATTGGTGTCGGTTTAAGAAACGGACAAATGCTATGAACACCCTATACAGGGCTTTAGGGCGTTTAGGCAATTTTTGATCTAGAAGCTCAATGATAGATGCACATCTCTATATCTCTCCATCTCTATCGCTTCTTATGGTAATTGTGTTCGAACATTGATATAGCGCCGCTAGAAAAAGTCCCTATATATGCAGCATTAAATGCAGGTAATGACTAACTAGACATCTACTCTACTCTACTCTAACTTCACTGTACGCCTACTCTAAGCGGCCTATCCTCGACGAACAGACGAACGAATAAAGAGATCAATGAAGAAATAAATGAATGACAGGAAGATACTCTAGTTATAATACGGATAGTTCCCGAATATATGAATGACCGAATGAATGAATAAACGAACGAATGATCGAATGAATTAATGAATGCATGAATGAATGAAATGAATAAATGATCGAATGAACGAACGAACGAATGAATGAATGAATAAATGATCGAATGAATGAATGAACAAATGAATGAACGAACGAATGAATGAACGAACGAGTGATCGAATGAATGAATGAATGAACGAACGAATGATCGAATGATCGAATGAATGAACGAATGAATGAATGAACAAATGAATGAATGATCGAATGAATGAATGAACGAATGAATGAATGAATGAATGAATGAATAAAAGAGTGATAATAACGAGACACAATGAGTAAATCAATGGGATGATTTCAGCGAGAGACATCTACCAATTGCAAGATCCTCTGTGGAACTACCTTCTTCTTCAGCAAAGGTAACTCGTTCAAAACTCAAGAAGATGAACTCTGCCTCTACAACCGCAGCAGCAGCATCGTCGTCGTCATCGTCATCGGATGAAAATGGCGCCAATCGCTTCACTTCCTTCTTCATCGATGACATCCTGTACACAAGGCGACGGGCTGGTCCTCCGCCGCCGTTCCCACGCAGTGTCGGCAGCTGCAGTCCATCCAGCGTCAGCAACAGCCACCTGTCGGCTGATTCCAAGCGCAGCCTTGACCTTGGACTCGTCTCTGGATCTTCTGACAGGTGGGATATGCCAGAGGATCTCCTCTTCATCATCATGTGTATTGTCATTATTACATATATACATTCATCATCATCATCATCATCATCATCATCATCATCATCATCATCATCATCATCATCATCATCATCATCATCATCATCATCATCACCACCACCACCACCACCACCACCACCACCACCACCACCATCATCATCATCATCATCATCAACATCATCACCACCACCACCACCACCACCACCACCACCACCACCACCACCACCACCACCACCACCACCACCACCACCACCACCACCACCACCACCACCACCACCACCACCACCACCACCACCACCACCACCACCACCACCACCACCACCACCACCACCACCACCACCACCACCACCACCACCACCACCACCACCACCACCACCACCACCACCACCACCACCACCACCACCACCACCACCATCATCATCATCATCATCATCGCCTTCGCAATCGTCGTCGTCTTCGTCGTCGTGGTTGTCGTCATTATTTTTATTATTATTATTATTATTATTATTATTATTATTACTATCATTGTTATTATTAATTTTATTAATATTGTTGTTATAATTATTATCAGCACCATCACTAATTTATCATTATTATAATTCTAAGTCTTATTATCATCGTTTATCATTATTATTATTATCATCATCATCATCATCATCATCATCATCATCAATATTACTGTTTTTGTAACCTCTACTTTTACTAACTACCATCAATACATTGTCTGCTATTAGTAATAGTATTATGATACTCTAGTTATACTACGGATAGTTTCTGTTGTCCCTAACCGTGATTCGGTCGTGTACATTTAAGCAACCTAACTTTCGCAGGTATTCACTGATAAACTACGCATCGCTGATTCCCAGTCGAGGTCTCGACCTTCAGGGTCTTCGTCATGACGAGAAGGGTCCGTTCCGGTCGGCTGCATCGTCTGGCTTTGGCTTGGACGCCATGAAGGGAGAGTCGTCCAGCCCCTCGACGAGTGCCCTGCTTCAGCACCAGGCTGCCCATCACCACCTCGGATCCCTTCAGCCTCTGTTCGCACAGTTCCATCGACAGACAACGAGCAATCCTTTCCTACCATCAGTCAATCACAGTCAGTAGACTCTCATCCTTTGTGTCATTAAATACATCTACTATAGGAGGAGAAAATAGGATAAAAAAGAAAAGTGTCTTTGCAACCTTTTTCGAAAATATCTTTTCATCAACTCGACCGATTCCTTCCAAATAATAAACGAATACTTCTTACCACCCAAGGAAAAACATACGGGGATTGGTGATCCCAAAATCTAACCCATTCCCCATTTTATTTATCAAACTTTATTATCATTATTATTGTTGTTCTTACTCTGATAACGACAAATACTACAGCAACCGCTACTATTACTATAACTACGTCTGCTCCAATCACCACTACCACAATTTCAATTTCCACTACTTCTGCAACCACCATTGTTCTTACTACAATACGATACAAGGCGACATTTATAAGCGTTCTATCACGACAAGTTGGGCTCGAAAGCGCGCACACGTCTCGACGGCGCAATTGCAGTTGTACTGCAGAACAATTGTGCGCTAAGGACTAGCTCAAGGTCTCTACACAGTGACGCCTCGGACGAGAGTCGAACCCGCTCGTTCAGCGTACACTGAACGTTACGGGCTGACCGCGCTAACCGTTCGGCCAAAATGACACACAGCTATTATTTAATATTATTATTAGTAGTAATATTACTTTTATAGCTCCTGTGTTTAGTTCACAAGGCACTAACCGATGGCGCACTAGGTCAAAATGCAGAAGACACAAGCAAAAGGTCCTAATGGGCTATTATTTGGGTGTCCATGATCGAGAGCCTGTAGAAAGGGAATTCCAAACCATTGCCGCTCATTCAAGTCGCTCTCTGATTGGAGAGCACATTTGAAAATTTGCTCAATCAACGAAGCAAAAATTTTAATCAAGCAATTAAGCTGAATGATGTAAGACAGAGAAACAACGTCTTTGTTGTGGCTCTGTGGCCGATTGGTTAGAGCGGTGTGCGCTGAGCGAGCGGGTTCGAATCTCGTCGGAGGAGTCACTGTATCGGGACCTTGAGCAAGTCCTTCGCACACAATTGTTCTGCTTTACAATTACAGTTGCGTCGTCGAGGGGTGTATGCACTTCTGAGCAAAAATTGTTGGGAAAAGGGCAATATCAAAGTTCACTTGTATTGTATTGTATGTATTGAGATGTCTTTGATGTATTGAGACCTCATGTCCAAAACTTGCATCGCAGGTTTGCATAAAAGAAATGGCATGCTTCGGAAATTGATTAAGACATAATCGAAAGTGGTCAGCGAGAATACTCTCGAATACATAGGGAGGGTCACAGAAGAGACAGAAAACCATCTGTTCTTGTTAACATTGAAACTATAACTCTTTTGACAACACTTCTCCTCATTTCCGTCATCATTTTCCTCCTTTGTTCTTTGTTCTTCTTTCTTTACTCAACATCATTCCATTCCTCCTCCACCTATCTCCTCCTCCACCACCTATCCCTACTTCTTCCTTATTCGCCTACTTCTCACCAACCCTGCCTCCTTCTCCTCCTCAGCATTATCTCTCCCCCCATCCATGATCCCACACCGTTCCTCTTCTTTCTTCTCCTCCTCGATCACCGCCGTCATTCTACATCTCCTTTCCCCCTCATCGCTATTTGTATGTATTCTCTCCTAATATTCGATTTTTTCTTCTCCTTACGATCCCCGTGGTCTTCAGTCTTCATCTTCCTATTCATCCAATTCTTTATTATTTCCTGTTCATAATTGAAGCGTTGTTATTTGCTGCCTCAAGTCCCTTCATCATCGTGGAGGATGCCATGCAATGCATTATATCCTATACCGAAAAATCATATTGGACTGCATGCCAGTTCGCAGCGGATGTCAGAAGTGACCTTGACAGTGAGGCGTCTGGCTAGCATTTAATCGAAGCACTTCAATATCAGAATCTATGACGCCATACACTCCTGCTTAAAGGGGGAGCTCCACCTTGCAGTTTAACGTTAAACCAGGACCGCCCATTTAATGAATACGCATGCCAATCATATCGAACCCCCAGAACCCTATAGAGGTCTAGCAGCTGGGACTGTGGCCGTCGATTCAGCGGTCAGTTATGGAACAATGAATTATTAGCTTTGTGCCTCTCTTTCAATGGACGCACTATCCGAGGTAAAGACGTAGTTCATTTGCATTTAAATTATAACATGGGTCGCAAATAACATATACACAGACAGACACAGACGCACGCACATAACATACGGGTCACATAGCACGTAGGTCAGTCCATCTGAATAGGGTGAAAGAGGCCGGGAGACGGCAGAGTATGGTGCACATGGCATTAGATTGGACATAACAACAGAAAGGTGTAGAGAACAGGGAACATAATCTTGAATTGCAAGACAGATGATATATATATATATATACCATTTTGCATGTATGCATATAGGTATGTATGCATATATATATGTGTCTCTTTCAATGAATTGGATGAATATGTATATATCCATGTATGCATGTATACATCATGTATGTATGCATGTATACATTATGTGAATGCATGCATTCACATAATGTATGCATATATGTACGCATGCATATAAACCGTTTGTCCTAGTCTGGGGGTAATTGTCCTGGGAGGAATTCTCCGTTCCCCTTTTCCTCATAGTTCCGTTATTGGCACCAACAGATGATGTTCCAATACTGTCTATCATATTAGCTGTCATGTTATTATCATGTCCTTGCAAGTATTTACTAACATACCGGCCTACTTATGACAATGATCTATATGAACACAACATAATTATATCCTACAAATAAATCCATACACTAATGTTCAATTTACAAATTTGTACAATCTTGTTAGAAACAGCTTCTAACGCAATAAAGATGAAAGCTAGAATAAACCATCTGCGCACTTTCAAGGTACCCTGTATCTGGCACGTGATAGAATATGACTTAGTTGTGTTGGAACCAGAGACCCAAAAGCCTACTGGCATCAGTGGCAGATAACATGGATCACAAGCCGAGGCGCAGTCTATCAAGAAGTTATCACCAGGCAATCGAAGCTTTTGTCATTGTTGCCTAGATTCCGCCCTAGAAAAGACTAGCTGTCTTTACCCTGCACGAATGAATGTATTCCCTGTTTGATGCGAAATGCTAATGAGCTCTGAATATACTTATATCTTGGTGCACGGCCGTCTATTCATAAAGACCGAACCAATTGTTGCCATTTCAATTAGCCATTAGCAACTGCTATTACTGTACATGAGATTGAGGTTCCTCAGGCCTTGAAAGGCTATTGGATATAAGCAAATGCTTATTGATTAGATGGGTGGTCTGGTTTTCGACCCCGGTGTTATGCCTTTAATTGCCACCTACCCCCCCAACACATACATTGATGCTTGCATGCATACATACATGCACACATACATGCATACATACATGCGCACATACATACATACATACGTACGTACATACATACATGCATAAATACATGCATACATAGGGCCTACACCCACGTATATAAATACATAAATGCGCAATTGCAGACACACGTAGGGTCTACTTGAGTAGGCATGTCTAAATACCATCACACGAACACCAGCAACTCTGGCAGTGCCAGTTCCATGCATGGATGAAGAAGGAAGGGATGCTAATAGTCTTTGTTATAAAACAGTGTAGTTGAACTGAAACTATACTACAAGCAGCACAGCGCGCAGTACTTCGACAATATAATGTCCTCTTCAGCACCTGCAGACAATGCATGGCATTGTTTTTGCATCAATCGTAGGTTTCCAGCATCTGCAAGGACTGTTCCAGCACGACGTCTCGAGCAAGCACTGTCGTCGAAGGAAGGCTCGGACCGTCTTCAGCGATCAACAACTGAACGGACTCGAGACAAGATTTGACGTTCAAAAGTATCTTTCGACTCCCGAGCGCATTGAGCTCGCCTCACACCTCAGTCTCTCAGAGACACAGGTATTGTCTCTTCGTTTATTGAAAAGAGAAATATCGCTGTAAAATAGCAGCGACTGACAGGTTCAGGATAATTATTATTACAGAGGTATCGAACGATATAATATAGGTACTCCATTAAATTATATGAACATAGGCAAACGGTGGGCCTTTTTGTTGCATACAATCCTTTCTTGACCGCTTGCGAGCCGTTTACTTTGATCCCGGACTTGCGAGTCTTTCCGTCAGAGGCGTCAATCCCCTCTGATCGATGGAGGCAAAAACCCCGGTCCCAAGTGTCAGGAAAGCAAGATGTTCGCCTCTGAGACTCAAAAAATATCACCATACCTAAAATCGGAGGACGCCCCTATCTGGACGTTCCCTGCTCTCCACAAATGTGATCTGGTTGATTACAATAATTATTTGAATTGCACATATATCCGCATCGTGTTACAGTGGACACACGCAGCTGTAAGTTTCGGGCTCAAAGGAAATAATGTCGTTGAAGATTAGTCTTATAATAGTGCATCGCATAGACGTATGTATGTGTGCATGTATGTATGTAATGTATGTATGTATGTATGTATGTAATGTATGTATGTATGTAATGTATGTATGTATGTATGTATGTATGTATGTATGTAATGTATGTATGTATGTATGTATGTATCAGGCTATTTGTATAGCGCCTTATAAAAACCTCTCGCAGGCGCTATGACTTACTCAGCATACATCTCATTGTCTGGCGTCAACCAATTGTAACACGTCAAGTGTTGCATGCATTTAAATAAAATGTCGCAGTCAACGAGTTAACTTATAATATACCTCAAACCTTTAACTACATTGGCTTTCCCAGACATCTTTTAGCGTATACACGCTCGTCGTTAAAGGGTTAAATTATATTACTTTGTATTATCTTATCTTGCACCTGATACACCTCAAAGTAGGGCCTACAATACTTCGTATTACCAAATAAGTCTTGATGACCCGTCCTTAGGTTGACAGTCCTGTGTCCCTTAGCTGACGCGTTGTTGCAGACCAGCTTTTGAAACGGCGCTGTCCCTGGTTTGGCATCTGCTTTACCTACAGTTTTGGTTCAAATATAAATCATTACTTATGAGCCTACATCTACAGACAAGTCCAAAGATGTTGTCCAAAAATATTAACTCCAACGACTGTCGTCTGTTCTTTGAGCTGCACTGCAGCCAAGCGAGAAATATTAACATGACCAAAGAAAATGACGAGAACAGCCTTATAATATTCCAAACTATATGAATAGGAAGCTAATTTGCTCACCGCAAGAAAACAAGAATTTAATTTCATCCGAGACTGCGACATCTGTATACTGTCAAAACTAGGAACTGGACGCTTTCCTTGCAGACTGGACGCCTAATAAATCTACGAATTACTGAGATTTGTAAAAATTTATTTCTTCAAAATAATTGGAATCTTACTGCAGAAAGGAAAGCTAGCATGAGAACAAATGCACCAGACAGATCAAACAGACAGACAGACAGACAGACAGGCAGGGAGGCAGACAAGCAGGCAGGGAGGCAAGCAGACACACAAAACAGACAAACAGACACACAGAAAGATAGATGGACACACAGACAGACGCGCATAGACCTATGCATGTTCGCAAATATATATATATATATATATATATATATATATACTATATTCGCTTGTCGGTATGTACATGTATATGTATAAAATTATAGTCCCTTGTTTGTATGCATATATTTAAGCACCTGCGTCTCTATGTAACGAGAGTATACAAAAAGGAACCGGTAATTTTACTATAATCATATTAAATTTCTTTTTATTTAAATCGGCCGCCATTGTTGTCGTGTTGGCGATCAGGTAAAGACCTGGTTCCAGAACCGTCGAATGAAACAGAAGAAGGTGCATCAGAGGAGGTCCTCAGACGATGAACACCGGTCGTCTGGCGCCACCTCTCGCCCGGCATCCGTCTCAGCGGCTGAGCTCAGCGACGTTGAGCTGTTGATGCCGACGAACGCTGCCTACGCTGGGGCCATCCTACCACCTGCACCAGCAGCCCAGACGATACCCAGCGTTTACCCGATGTCGAGATGCTACGCCCTGCATTTGACCGATGCCAGTCTCGTTCTGGACGATGTGACGTCATCGAAACCCGGAACGAGGAAAGATGACGTCAGGCAGGAAGTGGACGTCGTCTCCGATGCCGAATCGGATGTGGAATTCTGTCGGTGCTAGAGGAAAGAACGACGACCAAGAGCAGAAGCAGAACTAATTACTTACTAGGAACAAAATAATGAACACAGGAACAAGTACAAATGAACACAGTGCGGCAGTGAACATCGTGAAATATTCATCCCGGCCTCAGTTGCACTAATTAACTAGACTAAATTAATAAATTAAATATCTGAGTAATTCGCTGTCAAAAGTCACCAAACCATGGCCATCGACGTGTTTAATCGTCGTACAACTATCAACGACTGTCGAAATTGTTTAACCGTGATCATAGCCTACGCAGACTATTTGTAAGACTTAGGTCCTACTCAATTCCTTACATATAATTTGGAAATGAACAATTTCACATTTCAGGTGTTCAAAGGACTTCGTGCATTCGTTCGCAATTCGCCAATGGACAATGGACAGAATTAATTGCGTCTAATTAAGTGATGTTACTATGACTACTAAATAATTGAATACAGGATGAACCAGTAAGTAATTTGGTGAGATATTTTGAAACTATAATATCTGCAGATTATTGTCGATTTATCTTTTTATTTATTTGTCTATATTTACCTATTTATTTATTTGGTCATTAATATGCTGTAAATGTCCCATTAGTTTTCTTTGTCAATATGGAGTTCGTAAGCATAGCGTAAGTTGCATTTAGTACTGCGTTTATTTTATTAATTTATTCAGTAGAACTTAGTAGAATTGTTATGGTTAATATATTGAAGAGTATCTTAAAACTCTTTGCACGGTGGCCGATTGGTTAGAGCGGTCGGCCCGTACCACTCAGTCTGCGCTCAATATCCGG
Source organism: Bimastos eiseni (assembly GCA_959347315.1). Lineage (NCBI taxonomy): Eukaryota > Metazoa > Annelida > Clitellata > Crassiclitellata > Lumbricidae > Bimastos > Bimastos eiseni. Next base: position 12,085,615 of record OY365816.1, on the reverse strand, counting down.
GTTCGATCCTCGTCCGAGGCGTCACTCTGTAGGGACCTTGAGCAAGTCCTTCGCTCACGATTGATCTGCATTACAACTGCAGTTGCGCTGTTGAGGAGTGTGTGCACTTCTGAGCAAAAAAGTGTTGTAAGAAGGGCAATGTCAAATTTCAGTTGTATTGTATTGCATTGTATAAATTTTCAATTAGCTTGAAATAATTTTGTCTACATGGTACCTATGATTATTATGTCATCTTAATTTGGGTCTACCGTATTACCCTATATACAGATCAATTGTCTACATGTTTTTAGGCTTATTCAATCTGTTGTTTCAATCTTATTCATCATTAATTGTGCAAATATATTAGGATCCCCTTCATCCCTGTCAATTACGCATCATCATCTGCCTCAAACTCCTTTACCCATCACCCGAGGGGCTTTCCACTCAAAACTGAAGTCTTACTTGTTCAAGATTTCCTACCCCGACTTATCCCATCCTCCAGCTTCCAATTTTCGACATAAACGACACCCGTCTTAACACCCAACAGTAACAGCCAACAGTTACAGCCAACAGTACCACCCAGCAGGAACACCCAACAGTAACACTGCCCCCTCTGACTTCCCGCCCCCAGGACTCTAACTTCATTCTGCATGACTACCATTTGGAGAACATTTTTGACTCGACTCAGCACTCGCGAATTGACTGCTTTCAAGTGGCGCTTTAGAAGTTGGGGGTTTGTTCTATGTTGCTATTAGGATTGACAATGTGCCTTCACAGTTGCTATTTGATTTGTTGTTTGATATTGCAGCTAAAGGACTTTTGTACCTCTTTTGTAATGTACTATAATCGAATATTTATATAGCGCATCTTCAAGATGCCCTCTTTCGCTTTGTTGAATCTGAACAGCGACCTTGATCCCCATCCGACTGTTCTAAAACCAAAAGTACACTAGTGGCATCGTTGACTTGATGTTGAACTGATTGTAGTTTTGTCATACTGCAAGTTAGCGATTGATGCGTGAGCTTTAAAAACCGACGCTATATAATTTATTAATTACAACTTACAATTACAATCAGTCAACCATTTCATTGTATATTATTAGCCATTGAAATTGAGGGGTAATTGTGAACTGTTTCTGCAGGACTTGTGCCAAAGGTGTTTATTTTTGATCAGCTGTGACAATTATAAATTGCAACAACCGTGTGCTTTTGATATAATTGATCTGTGGCTATATATTTATATGTATAATATATCTATATATATATGTATATATAAATATATATGTATATAGTTTATAACGGAAGTCGTCGATGGGACAGGACGGAAGATCATTTTTTGTGTTGTTAGAGTGAGAGGAACTGAAGGGCTTATGAACAACTAAAGAGAGAAACAAACTGACAGACAGAGATAGACGAACAGTTACAGACAGAAACAGAAAGGTTGATCGATAGATATATAATCAATAATTAGGGTTGTACATTTTTCGCGGTCATCGTGGGATTCGCAAAATTCGCGAATTTTGGCTACTACTGCGAATTTTAACGTTTTGCCTCGAATGCCGCGAATTTGACAGTTTTTTCGTGCTGCTTGTGTTTTTTTATGTGGGAAGGGCAACTGTTCTAAACATTAGTTAACATTTCGTGTGCGAAAACATTCGGTGGCTAAAGAGGAAGACGTCCAGTTTAGGTCCGACACGTTTTTGATCATCGGCGAGCGGCGATCTACCATTTTGTAGAACATGCAATGTGCCCGTCGAATTTAATCGGAGGGACAGTTGCACTAAGCTCGCACTACTGAATACCTGAAGGCGGACGTTCGCAAAGCACAGAATGTCGAGAGTGGAAAAACGAAAAGGGAAAAATTGCAACCTGCTCTTTCTATTACGTTTGCAAAGACATCGCAGCCACGGCACCAGCCTTTATTGGCATGAAAGGTCGCTGATTAAACTCAGTTATTGACTTACTTATTGTGTTACGCATTGGACCGCGAATACGCCGCGAAGTCTGTGTTTTTGGCCGCGAATTTGGCGCGAATTTTCCACTCTTCGACCGCGAAAAATTTACATCCCTATCAATAATATGGATTAGCAGGTGGGTGGGTTCGTGGATGGATGAATAGTTGAGTGGATGGATGAGTGGGTTTGGATGAATGGATGAATGGATGGATGAATGGGTTTGGATGAATGGATGGATATGGTTGAATGGATGGGATTGGATGAATAGATGAATGGATGAATGGATGGATGGATGGGTATATAGATGAATGGATGGAAATGGTTGGGTAGGTGGGTTTGGTTGGATGGATGGGTGGGTAGGTATGGATGGATGGATGGATGGGTATAGGGATGAATGGATGGATATGGTTGGATGGATGGGTGGGTTTGGATGAATGAATGAATGGATGGATGGATGGACGGATGGATGGGTACATGGATGAATGGATGGAAATGGTTGGGTGGGTGGATGCATGCATGGATGGATGGGTGGGTATGAATGGATAGATGGATGGATATGGTTGGATGAATGGGTGGGTTTTGATGAATGGATAAATAGATACATAGATGGAATTGTTTGGGTGGGTGGGTGGATGCATGGATGGATGGATAGATGCATAAACACAAAGCACGAACTAGGACGCAAAGAAAATAGAGACAGAGTATTGCCACCTTACCACGAAGGTTTCGAATCCCAAACTTCTGCGGCGTCATCAGCCACTGTCTTGAGAAGCATGCAATGACCTTGCATAAACAGGTCATGGACCCGTTAACCATTGAACTGTCACCATTTTAATCAATTTATTGGTTTTGTAACAAACCGTGCAAAATTTTAGTTTTGTCACATAAAAAAGTACATTTTCTTCGACATGACACGAGATATCAGAGTTTAAATTGATTCAGAAGTCGAAAGCCTGTGTGAGAACTGCTACTAGTTTAGTCTCATAAAATCCATTGGTATTGTCTTGACCTTGAAGCTGTGGAGTCACTCCACTGAAACTGTCTCAACACTAACTTCTTTCCACGCGTTGATCACTCTGCTGCTGAAAAATCTTCGCTTGATTTTGCTTTCTGATATCTAGAGGATCTTCTAACTGTGTCCTCATAAGTCATGGTCCGCTTCTGTTAACCCCAATTGGAGAAATCTTGAGGATGGTGTTGTTTCTTTGTATGTCTTCAGCTTCTAGACCTCAATTGTCTTCTTTTGTCCAGTGTTGTTAGTCCGTATAAGTCGTCGTTCCAAGTCCTCTGATCTCTTTCTTGATTTTCGATGACACTCTCTAGTTAGTCGTTGTCTGTTTGCACACAGGGCCGCCGAGAGAAATTCCGGGCCCCTAGGCAGAGAAATTTAGGGCCTTACGCGGTGCAATCTCGGGGCCCGTAAAGTGTGACAAATGGCAGAAACAGCAAATGATAAGTAAGACAATGATCAGATGCCTGAAGTTTCAACTGTTGTTGCTAAGTAAATGTCAGTAATATTATATTTAACAAAGCGTAAATCATATTTTGTGTGCTAAGCATACTATTTTTCATTCGATAATTGCAAACCGCGCCAGAGCCTCTCAAATTCGCCGATCACCCGGGCATTTGCTCCCTCGTCAACCCCTCTCAGCTGGCCTGTTGGCACATACGGGCTTAGATACATGAAAATAGAAGTCTAAGGGAGGTTTCACCAAAGTTTTGCCTACTGCAGGTTCAGGATTACGTCATTGTCTCTTCTAAATGTTGATTATCACTCTTATGAAAAATCCCAAGATCTTATTTTTTAAATTTCTGCCTCCATGCATTGTCTTAGTGGTTTGTGGTTTGATAAATCATGACGACCCTCCAGGTCTTTCTTTTATTCTGTTAATCGTGTTTTCCTGCCGTCTGTTTCATTATCCATTATTCTTTCATCTGACATGCACGACTACACATTTATCTATATTGAAAAGCACTTTCCAATCTTCAGACCATCTGTGCAACCTCGTCGAATCCTCGATTAGTATTTTCCAATCTTCAGACCATCTGTACAACTTCGTCGAATCCTCGATTAGTATTTTCCAATCTTCAGACCATCTGTACAACTTCGTCGAATCCTCGATTAGTATTTTCCAATCTTCAGACCATCTGTACAACCTCGTCGAATCCTCGATTAGTATTTTCCGGTCTTCAGACCATCTGTACAACTTCGTCGAATCCTCGATTAGTATTTTCCAATCTTCAGACCATCTGTACAACCTCGTCGAATCCTCGATTAGTATTTTCCAGTCTTCAGACCATCTGTACAACTTCGTCGAATCCTCGATTAGTATTTTCCAATCTTCCTCTCTGTTTACATTCCGCTGCGCTTTGCATCGTCTGCAAACATTGAAATCAGTAGAACGATTCTTTTCGTAGATATCGCTGGCTAAGGCTATACTTTACAGACATCAATCGTTCCAAAATTCATCCCTCTGACATTCAGGGCCGGTTTGTCTGGTAGGTAAACTAGGCATTCGCCTATAGGGCCGCCGAATTTTAGGAGCCACCAATTTTTCAAAAAAATTTCAAAAATATAACAGTTTTTTGCAGATACATAAATGAAACAATGTTGGCTTATGTTTTAATTCTTATTAATCCTAGCAACTTCATAATGAAATCATCAAAACCTTAATTATTTCTTCGTTGACTGATAGTGGTAGTTAATTCATAATATGAACTATATTTATACTATATTAAATTATTACTTATATTTAGGCCTAGCATAAATATTAAATTTTAGGTGAAAAGCGAACAAAAAAACCAAAATGAGACGAGCTAATGACTTCATTTTTAATCGCTGGTTGAATATTATGGGTCAGCGGGCCATCAAAATGTAGCTTTACCCAGGGCCGCCAAATGTCTGGGGCCGTGCCTGGTGACATTGATCCAACTTGAGTTCTTTCCTTTAAACCGCACCTGTAGGCCTAATCGCCTTAACTTTATACATTTCCTGCATAGTCCATGAAAATGGCTAATAAAAACAATGCTAAGATTCAACTTCTACTTGTAAGCAAACAGTTGACAGTAACGTCTCGAGTTCCATTGAATGACATGGTCGATATAAATATATTGTAGATATATATCACCGGATATAGTCCGTTATTGCAGATGACAAGTATTGCCACCTGGCGAATTGCCTGCAAAGGTTGTCGGTATGTCGTCCCATCTTCCGAATGGAACTGGTAACGTCTGTTGGCACTGGTGTCATCTGGCGAATAAACCGAAAGCAGTGCAACATTTATGTTGCGCTTACTCAGGATATCTACTCAGAGTCGCTCTCTGCGCTGGCCATTGTGATGTAAAATATTATTAATAACGAATATTGTTACAACAGTCAGAACAGTGAGCTGAATTCATCAATGGCTGGCCCACGCACAAGCATGGAACCAGCCAACGGATTACCGTCGACAGCTGACAGATGGCATGGATGGTCAACTTCCTGGGCCAAACTGCGTAGATATGGTAGTAATATCTCAAATAGGTGACCATTGATACACGAACCGGTACCGGGCGCGCTCTCACATGCATGAGACGCGCGCTGTGATTCATAAAGGGCCTTTGTCAGCTGTTGACGGGAATCCGTTTTGTTGGTTCCACGTTTCAGCATGCGCCAAACATTGCTAATTCATTTTGCTCACTGCGCACTGTTTTGCTGTTCTAACAGTCTTTGAAATAACATTTGACATCATGTAGGCTGGTGCACAGAGTGTCAGTGAGTAGAGTGCTTGAAGAGGCGCTATATCAAGTTCCATTTGATTCATTTACAGTGAATTTGTTAGGGCTGCAAACATGTTGGTTTTTTGGCTATTTGGTTTTTTGGTACAAAAAAACCAAAATATACGAAAACTGTCAATTTTTGGTTTTTTCGTTGTTTGAATAATTTTTAGTCAATTTACCAATATTACTATAATATTACTAATTGTGTGTTATTCAAGGACTGTCTTAAAGTCCATACAAGGTGACTACCCGAACGAGGGTCGAACCCGCTCGGTCAGCGAACACTGAGCTGACCGCTCTAACCAATCGCCCAATGTGCCACATTGTATTGGATTGGACGAGATTGAATTTTATTGGCTTACATCGGCTTGGATCGGTTTAGATGGTGTTGGATTGGGTTTGATCGGGTTGGGTTGGACTGAATCAAATTGGATTCTGACATTGGGATGCCTCATCGTACACCTACCCGTGTCTGCCCAGTACCCACCTCGTCTTAGCCCGACTTAAACGACAGGTCGCCCTTCCTTCTTTTGCCTTACGACAGGTCGCCCTTCCTTCTTTTGCCTTACGACAGGTCGCCCTTCCTTCTTTTGCCTTACGACAGGTCGCCCTTCCTTCTTTTGCCTTACGACAGGTCGCCCTTCCTTCTTTTGCCTTACGACAGGTCGCCCTTCCTTCTTTTGCCTTACGACAGGTCGCCCTTCCTTCTTTTGCCTTACGACAGGTCGCCCTTCCTTCTTTTGCCTTACGACAGGTCGCCCTTCCTTCTTTTGCCTTACGACAGGTCGCCCTTCCTTCTTTTGCCTTACGACAGGTCGCCCTTCCTTCTTTTGCCTTACGACAGGTCGCCCTTCCTTCTTTTGCCTTACGACAGGTCGCCTTTCCTTCTTTTGCCATACGACAGATTGCTATCCCTCCTTTTGTCACATGCCACTGTCCAGTATGATACACATAACGAATAGCATTAGACGTCCGTTAACCCGGACGCATTCAGACCTTTAAACGGACTCCTCCGATCTTATTCATCGCCTCAACACGGTCCGTGAATACGAAATGCGACAGGGATCCTTGCGATCTTCGCTCCTCTGTCGATCCTCTCGAGACGAAGGATTGGAGACGATGGCTTGTTGCGCCTGTGGGAAATTAGACAGCTTCTCGGACAATCTTAGCCAGCGAGATTACACGTGTCATTCGATTCTATGCCCTATTCCGGCTCCCGTCCGCCGAATACAAATTGCCCGTCTCCAGGGATCAGGCCGAAATTAGGCCGATTCATTCATACATCCACGATCTGCTCTCATCTAAGATACTGCACGCCAAGCACTCTCTTCTTCCTCCTCCTCCTCCTACTCCTCTTACTCCTCCTCCTCTTCCTCCTCCTAATCTTCCTCCTCCTCTTTGTCCTTCTCTACCTACTCCTCTTCTTCCTTCTCTACTTCCTCCTCTTCTACCTAATCTAGTTAATCCTTCTCTTCCTCCTGTTCGTCCTCCTCTTCTTCCTTCTGATCCTCCTCTTCCTCCTCCGCTTCTTCTTCCACTTCCTTCTCCTCCTCCTCTTTCTCTTTTTCGTTCTCCTCTTCTTCCACCTAATCTTCCTCCTCCTCTTCCTCCTTCTATTTCTCCTCTTGTTCCTTCTTCTCTTCCCCTCTTCCTCCTCCGTGTCTTTCTCCTCCTCTTCCTCCTTCTATTTCTCCTCTTGTTCCTCCTTCTCCTCTTCTTCTCCGTTGTCCTGTCCTTCTTCTCTGCTTCCTTTTCCTCTTCTTCATCTTGTCATATTTTCTCTTTCTTCTCTTCCTCCCCCAGTCCTCCTACCCAAAAGAAAGTCTCACCCACGACCCTACGGGGGTTTCACATTTAAACCATTTACGCCTCACTGTCACCTAATCCGAGTTTTTGAGGCCGTGTCGCAGTTCGTTGCGTCATCGCTGACGTAATCAGAAGGTTTCAAACCGATCATTGCGCTTGATCAGGTCTTACCTCTTGCGCCATATAAGTACACCATACAAAGAAGTAGATGAAGAATTAGCGAGGTGTCAACCGCGGTTTATTGCTAAACGATGCATAAACGCAATCGGATTTCAATTTGCGGAGTACGCAGATCTATGACGTCATACCTTAATCCGTCTTCTCACTTCCTTCTACTTCTGCTCCTATTGACGCTCCGTCTCCTCTTTGTCGCAGTACGCAGCGCAAGAGTATCCGCATGTTATGACAGTTGCTATTTGTTAAGCGCAGAAATAAATCAATAGGACTACATGCCGTAAAATTTTCCATTTGGTTGCGTACATGTGTGAAGCTTGCACACATGTGTACAATATACGATACACTAATACATTTGCATTTATTTATTTTCTCTTCAAATTCTTTTATCATAGTTATGCCCATTAAGTTACATGTTTAACCAATTTGACTGTTACACTTAACGATGCTAAATACAGACTTCTTTTGTAGTGAACAAGTTGAGCCCCGTCATCGCGTGTTGTGACACTCACAGAGGCCTTACTAGCGAGACCTCCATCCCTTCATGGTTCCTCATTGTTCCTTTGTTTTAGTTTGCATTGCGGCTACATCAACATTATTTAATTTAAATTCATGTTTGCAGAATGCGCATCATGAATGTGTGTGTAGATGTTCGAGCTATATCTGGTGACGTCTGTTGCTGATTATCTGTCTATGTTTACCTCTGTCTGTGTTTTTGTCCGTTTCTTTCTTTGTCCTTCTCTTTGTCTGCATATCTGTCTTTCTCTGTCAGTCTCTTTCTGCATGTTTGTATATCTCTCTATGGACGTGTATCTCTCTCCCTCTCCATCTCTCTCTCTCTCTCTCTCTCTCTCTCTCTCTCTCTCTGTCTGTCTCTGACTGTGTCACTATCTGACTGCCTACCTGGTTGTATCTCTCTCTCTGTCTGTCTATATGTCTTCTTCTCTGTTTGTGTCAAACATATGCATAGGAAACTGGAAGCATATGTATTGTCTACAGCATTCTTTCGAATATTGTCATAATATGAATAGAATTCGCGATTAATAATTGATAAGGGAAGTCGAGTAGCCTGGAGAATCTTGAGAGAATTCGGATAAAGGTTGAATCGCTTAAGTGCCGACAGAGTTGGAATCAAGTGGCTGAGGATTAAGGTCACATCCTTTGCCACATCTAAACCATAACCTTCTCATCGTCCGAATGGTCGTCTACAGCAGCTGCAGAAACAGCAACAACAGATGAATCCCATGTCATTCGAAGCGAACTCTTCTCATGCTACCAGAACAAATGTTTAAGCATAGGGAATCTGAAGTATACAGCTAACTGACTGACTGACTGGTTGACTGATTTGCTGACTGATTAACAGATTTACTGATTGACTGATTGAATGAATTACTGACTGACTGACCGACCGACTGACTGGCTGACTGATTAACTGGCTGACTGGCTGACTGACTGCTGACTGACTGACTGATTGGCTGACTGATTAACTGATTTACTGATTGACTGAATGAATTACTGACTGACTGACCGACCGACCGACTAACTCTAACTAACTGACTGACTGATTACCTGACTGACTGACTGACTGGCTGACTGACTGACCGGTTGACTGACTGACTGGCTGACTGACTGACTGACTGGTTAACTGACTGACTGATTGACTGACTGACTGAACTACTCACTGACTGCTATTGTTGATATTGAATTCCATGGATCAAGGGAACCATTAAATTTTATTGTTTCGGCAAGTTGGCAAAAGTCGACTATATAGGGGAAGTTGATTATGTCTTGGTAGGATTAAGTGCAAGCGTTGCATATAATTATCAGCAACAGCAGAACATCCTGGCGTCATACCTAGACTTTACCCAGGGTTTGAATTGTCAGATTTGAACTGGGGTGGGTAGTTGAGAAACTTTTCCTTGTCCCAACCAAGATTTTTATGAACCTGAAACCGGTATACGGACTGAAATATAGAGAATTACTGTCGATTTTCAGTACACCAACTTGATTCCTAGCTATGCTATAAGCCACATTAAACCACAAAAAGCTGAACTGTGGATCTTCTTGACCCCAATGTAAGTTTTGAGAATTAACTAGCGGGTTTAAAAATGAACAGAGGGGTCGAGCCCTCCCAACCCTCCGGCATTTCAATCACTGCCTTTAACATCTGGGTTACGGGTACGGGTCGGGTAGCAAAAACGTTCTACCCGCAGATCCCTACTTGCCATGGGATCATAAAGCAAAATGCAAGAATGTTATACACTTGAGACTGTTGTTACTTACACTTTGAAGTCAAAATAACATAACATACCACAGCATATAGCAGCAGTGCGTTGTGACATCTTCGTTGCACTTCTAGCAATTTCCCACAAGAGCAATACTTCCACCGGAACTGTACAACTACAACATAAGTCAGATTACGAAATATACAAACTCATTCAGACTTGGCTTCCGCTTCTTTTTAACAGCGACTGATTTACACGTGCGTCTTAATCAGTTACCCGATATTAATACAATAATTATTATGAGCGATGGTGATTGACCCTACGAGACACGAGAGCAGACATTGTCGATGATCTTAATGTGGCCGGCCAAGCATCTGCCGCTGTTGTCTGCTGTGGCGTTTCGTTGGAATTTCGATGCAGCTTATGTTTCCCGAATGCAAGACTCGTCTCTCGCCCGACCGACCGGACAATTAGTTTACTGGAAATTGCTGCCTAATAGTTTTCGTGATGCTCTCGGTCGAGGTTAATTCGTTCACGGGTCTCTTGGCGTCCTGAGCTCGTCGCCGGATTAGCCCGGCACGCACAGATCCCCAGAGGCAACAGAGACGGTCTCTACTCTATGCTATGCATTGGCCGCTTTAGAGCACGACCACTCTACTGGCTGCAAATTTTTAATGGAGTGTATGGTCCGGTGGTCTAGCGATCCATTTGGGCGGGAGAGGGTAGAGGACATGGAGGCTGGAAATGGGGAAACATGTGTGAGGTAATGTGAAACGTTGAAGGTGGCTATGTGAGGGGGAGGGGGTCGGGGCGTGGAGAGCAACCCACAGAGGACACCATTGATGAGGATGTCTACAGACGAAATACATTTTTGATTCGGTTCTACCGTTTCCCATACATTTTAAAATACTCTCAAAACAATCTTATGTAGATGATTATTATGACATACATAGGAATACACATACATACATACATACATACATACATACATACATACATACATACATGTCATGCATGCATACATACATACATACATACATACATACATACATACATACATACATACATACATACAAACATACATACATGTCATGCATACATACAAACATACATACATACATACATACATACATGCATACACACATACATACATACATACGCACATACATACATTGTTGTATACTCGACTTTAAAACACGGTAAGGGCCCCCATATGTTGGATTCAGCTAGTGTATGGTCCCGAGTTCTAGCAAATCAAACATAAAACCCTATGCTAAATTTAAAATGTATATTTAAGCACAAGTATTTACAGTTAATAACAAAAGAAAATCATAATACCGTACAAAACCGAAAGTCACTTTCTCCACAACGAAGACACAAGTCAACCGAAACAGCAGACTCGTGGCTTTAGCAAATACATCACGAACGCTCGACAACAAAAGTGAAGGTTTCACCTGAGTCTCAGGATACCCAACACAACACCAAACCTTAACACTCAAACCGTAAAACTCAAACGACAAACCTGGCCTCTGCACAACGGGTGCTCTCTCTAAGAGATGGACCAGTCTGCCCGCACACCTTGTCCTAACCTTCTTATATACCTTCTGACCTTCCTTCAGCCAGATGTACCTAACCGTACCTATCTGTCTAGTTACTACCATGAAAGCTCAGTTGTACCATGCGAGTATACAACATCATATATACATACATACATACAAACATACATATATACATAGACACATACATACATACATACATACATACATACATACATACATATTTAAACACATACATACATATATGCATACAAACATACATACATAAATACATATATACATACAAACATATATACATACAAACATGCATACATACATGCATACATACATACATACTTACTTACATACATTATATAATAATAATAATAATAATAATAATAATAATAATAATAATAATAATAATAATAATAATAATAACAATGAAGAGCGCCTCTGAGTATATTTCTTGAAGAGACGTTCTATATCAGGTTTCTTTGAGTCATTCATTCATTGACTCAATGCTGTAGGCTAAATGTAATAACTATTATAGTGTTTCAAACTGATTCGCATCCACCTCCAACGACGTCATTCATTCACTCAATCACTCTTTCCATATTTCATTCATCCACGCAATCATTCATTCGTTCGTTCAATCATCCTTTCTTCCTTTCATTTCCTTTCTCGCTCACCTGCGAAGAGCGAAACAACGACAGCGCACACTCTGATCTCCTAAAACAATCGTCATCCAGGTCACTTTGATACAGCGACGGGATGTATTTAAAGATGCAGAGCAGGCAGCGAGGCGGCAACGGTAAAGGATGGAACGGTGGGGGGATGGTTTGGGGAGGGTTCGATGTGGTGGGGAGCAGAATAATAGTTAAAATCGCTCGGGGGCAGGCCAATTAAGTGGATATTAAAGGCTTTTGATGGTTGCCGGAGATAAAACGAATGAACGAAGAATGGTTGGACCCTACAATCGATACAGGTCAGGGTATATACCCTCCGATCGGGCGATTGACTTCGAGCGCCTTGCACGCGACGCCGTCGTCGGTGCCCCACCCCAGCGACCGACTACGAAGTGTGGCGTTTTATTTTGCCCTGTTGCGATCCGAAAACAATGGCTGCCGACGAATTATTATTTCCTCGCAGCCTGTTATTAGTTGGGGTGAATGGTCGAGGTGGTCTTGCTTTGGTTTTATTGGGACCGTGAGAAGCGGGTATTGATGCCAAACCCGTGGCCACGCTTCGATGAAAAAGGACCATAAACGTAAATATGGACGTTTTTCTCGAGGTATTTACCCTCTGGTCTCACCATGTACACGGATGCAGTGAATTGACCGGGTGAGATCGTTCATCCATTTTAATGGCTGATTCGATAATTTTAAGTTCCCCGCTTAAGGACGAGGATTTCCTGGGCAGGAGGTCAATGTCCTTGCTAGATTTGTCCCTTATTTGGCCTTATCTGTATGGTAATTGTAATTGTAAGCTTAATCAAGACTTCTGTCGCGCCGTGTCTTAATGCACAAGGTGTCGACCAAAACAAGTTTGTGATGAGGTCAGATTCAGTATTCGTCTTTGTCTCTCCATTCATCTGTCCATGTCTCCGTCAGTCTGTTCAACTGTCCTTCTGTCCCACTCATGTCTGTCTCTCTGTCTGTGTGTATGTCTTTCCATATCCCTACTTCTCTCTAATCATTTGTCTTACATTTCCTTTGCGTCCTTTACATCGAAAGCAATTTCGCGGAGAACTGATTATCATTTTCACTACATTTCGTTAACCGCAAATTATATGAAACTCCATAGAGGCACCAAATGGACTCAGAGTAAATTGAGAATTACATCAGTGATTTAAACTGTCAGATGTAAACTCAGTAAACTTGACTGAAGGTAAGACAAACGGACGAAAGGAAAATCTGACTAAAGGATGAACGGACGAAAGGACAAGTGAACAGCCGGACGGAAGGTTAGACGAACAAAGAAGGGCACACAGACGGACACAAGAATGGAAGGACAGAGGAGCGAATGGGAGAACACTTAGGACAGACGCATAGAAGGACAGACACACAGAAGGACAGGTGCAAATAAGGACAGACGCACACAAGGACAGACGCACAGAGGGACAAACGAGCTAAATGAAGAGAGCCGAGTTGGTATCTTATAAATCACAGACGGAACAGAGAATAAGGCGAACGGCGTGGCAAATGAGAATGATGCTCAGTGTCTTGGCTAATTGTTGCTCTGCGCCACAGTTGGTCTCAGACCAGAGGACCAGTCTCGACGATCGAGGGGTGTGCGCCACACGCAACATCACATTTCCTTGACCTCAATTGTCAACGGGAGCAGGCGACAAGAGGCGGCGGGGAGAGAGATGGGAAGAGAAGAGGAAAGAGAATGGGAAGAGAAGTGGAAGATAAGGGAAGGGTAGTAAAAGGGGAAGAGAGGGGAGAAAGCAAGGACGGAAGCAGTGGTCGCAGACAAGGACCTATTTAACGGAGTCTTAAGTGGCTTTGGACGATCGGGAGAAAGTGTATTAACGGTCTCCTAAATAAACGTGTGACGCGATGAACTGTTTTCCAACAAACGCCTCAACACGTCGCTTTGTGCCGTGACGCTTGCCGCTTGTTGCATTGTCTGCGCTCGTGAAGAGGACTCGAGTGGGGCGGACGCAATGGGGTTCGGATGGGGAGCAGTGATTGTACATACATCGCAGGGGAGGCTGTGTACTTGTACTTTGTATACTCACGCTCAGGGAACTCAGATTCGATGTCCACCCTTATTTATTACTATTTAGAATGTGCAGCGATATTTGGCACCAAACGTTAAGGAATATGTCTGATCTATATAGCCAGACATTTTGTCCAAGCCACAAAGGATGCTCTGAAAGCCATACCTCAGGCTATCACTCACATTGCTATTCATCTGAGTGGCTCATTATTCTAGTCACGCTTCCTAGCAGAACGAGGCAAGACTGTGATATTGTTGCATTAGCAAAATCATGATGGGCAAGCTTTATGCGTCGAGTATCCTACTGAAAAAATATGCATGTATCATGCATAAAGAAATAACTCTCTGGTCGCAAGCATATTTTATAATATACATGTATATATGTATATGCATGTATATTTTGCTATAATAATATATTATAGTTCGAAAGTATAATCCTATAAAAGTTAGTAGATTGATTATAATTTTTACTATGCGATCGATGTTAGCGTATGGAGTAACGAGTTGAAAAGACCTAGTTTGTATACCTTCACTCAAAATACTGGCTAGGACACCTTGAAGAGAACTCTTTAAGCTGTCCTTGAAGACGTGAATGGAAAGTGGCAGACGATAGTAAAAGCGGAGATGAGGTTATATTTGGAGGTGAAATGCGGAGATGAGCATACTGACGGAGTTCTTTTGTGAGTCCATTCCAAAGGCCTGGTGCAGCATAGACTATGGAGCGGTTGCAGAATTTCAGGGACAATGAGACTGATGGTCGAGATAGAGAAAGATATGACGATGAGCGAGTGGATCCGGGGGTTGGATTGTAGGAAGTTGACGAATGTAAGAGGGTTGAGAGGTTTGAAGTGCTTTGTAGGTGATAGATACACTTTTTTAGTGGATGCGTTGAGGAACTTTAAGCCAATGAAGCCAGTGATTTGAGAATATGGGTTATATGATGGAGTTTTGGTGACTGCGCGAGCAAGGGCGTTCTGAATTGTTTGGAGGCATTTTATTTGCGAAGAGTCGATATTGTAAAATAGGGAATTATAGCAGTCAAGTTTTAAATGATTAAATAATTAAAGGATTGATCTGCATTTATCAATCAATTTATATCCGCATTTATCAATCTCCAACGTAACATATCAGTCTGTTGTATAGACTATGATGCTCATATATTAGATGCTTTGTAGACCGGGTCTTTAGACCGGGTCTTTGGACCGATTAATTCGTCGCCGTTGAAGGCTTCCGAGGTAATCATAATAAGACTGATACCGTTTCCCAATCGTTCTGTAACATGCAATATCTGGGGAGGAGTGGACGGGCGGACGGAGTTGGAGCTCAGGTGTTGCCAATTAAGTCGCCTTTGATGAGACGAATATTAGCTTCTGCGGTTGCTTCCCCTACACGCCGTCCGATCTGTCCTCTTCCTCCTCGCCACATCCTCCCTCTCCACCTTCTCCTCAGCTTCCGCGTCGGTGTACCACCTCCTCTGATGCCATCGCCTTCTCCTAACGGTCATCATCACATAAGTCTCTTCCTTTTTCTAATCGGCCCAATCCTCATTCCACGATCAACCGATCTCCGTTTTTCTTCCTCCTCCTCTAAATTCCTCTGTCTACTTTTTTTATCTTCTTCATCCTCTTGATCGTCATCATCACGACACTCCTCCTCCTCTTATTCCGCTTTTTCAACCCCTCTCTTCCTCCTCCTCCTCCTCTTATTCCGCTTTTACAACCCCTCTCTTCCTCCTCCTCCTCCTCCTCTTATTCCGCTTTTTCAACCCCTCTCTTCCTCCTCCTCCTCCTCTTATTCCGCTTTTTCAACCCCTCTCTTCCTCCTCCTCCTCCTCCTCTTATTCCGCTTTTTCAACCCCTCTCTTCCTCCTCCTCCTCCTCCTCTTATTCCGCTTTTTCAACCCCTCTCTTCCTCCTCCTCCTCCTCCTCTTATTCCGCTTTTTCAACCCCTCTCTTCCTCCTCCTCCTCCTCTTATTCCGCTTTTTCAACCCCTCTCTTCCTCCTCCTCCTCCTCCTCTTATTCCGCTTTTTCAACCCCTCTCTTCCTCCTCCTCCTCTTTTGCCCCTCACATCCTATTCCATTTCAGCTTCCTCAACACGTCGCTCGTCTTCTTCCCCTCACCTTCCAAACTCTTCTGTTTCTCCATCTTCATCCTCACACGACCTTCTTTCACCTCCACCCTCATCACCATCCCAATCTTCATTTTTATCCTTCCTTACTGGTACACCTAGTCCTACTTCTCTTTCTCTTCCTCTTACCCCACCTCCTTTCTTCCTCCTATCCTTCTATATCCTTCTCTTCGCCCTCCACCCTCCTTCTCCTTCGTATTCATCCACCTTCTCCTCCACATCTTCCTCCTCCTCCTATTCCTCCTCCTATTCCTCCTCCTCGCCCTTCTCTTCCTGTCGATCCTCCTGTTGCACCGGTATCCGTCTAATCTTCGCCATCCTCCTACTAGTCCTCCCATCCTCCTCTCCCTCCTCATCATATTCCTCACAACCTCCTCTTCCACATCCCTATCTTCTTTCTCCTCGTTCTCTTCCTTCTCTTCCTCCTTCTCCTCCGCCTTCTCCTCCTCCACCTCTTTGTCCTCCTCTCTAGCCTCTCTCCTTCTCCCTCCTCTTCCACTTCCTCCTCTTCCCTCTCCCTCTTACCTCCTCCCTCCTCCCTCCTCCAGGGGGTCGCAGGTGAACTAATCGGTCGACGGTCCTTCCTAACAATGGCCTCGGCCGATTGGACGCTGGATTACGACAGACGGACGGACACGACGACGGACGAGGCAGCAGCATCGGCGGCGTCGTCGGCGGCCACTCGAAGGCACTCGGCCGCCGGTAGCCGGTCGCCACCGCCATCGACGCCCGACTCTCCTTCACTGTCGTCGTCGTGACCAAGTCGAATAATTTGGCGCCCAAGCAGCGCTCGAACGACCGGATGGCTAATTAATTTAGCGGATTTACCTGAAAGGAAGAGGAGTTCGTTTATGGAGGGACCTGCGGCGCAGATGAGATGCTCGATCACCTGCAGAACGGTGGAGTGTTTATCTCCTCCAAATGAAAACAGACGACGTCTTTCTTGGTTCCGTTAACGATTAATGTAGCGGTTGAAATAGAGGCAAATGTAATGGCTGTATTAAGGATGACGGTAACGATAAATTAAAAGTAACCGTGACGGTTGCAATAGAGGTGCATGAAACGGTTAAAATACAGGTATATGTAACGGTTAAAATAAAGGCATATCTAACGGTTGGATTAAGGATGAAGGTAACGGTAAAGAAAAGGTAACCGTGACGGTTGCAATTGAAGTGCATGAATGAAACGATTAAAATTAAAATAAATGTGACGGTTAAAATAGGGGTTAATGTAGCAGTTATAAAGGTCAAGATAGCGGTTAAAATGAAGTAAAATGTCAGTAAATTATGAGGCTACAGAAGTAAGGATTCAGAATACAGCTAAAAATAATAAACATGAAGTTAACTGTTAAAGTGAAGGTGACGATAACGGTTAAGATTAAAAAAAGTAACGGATAAGCAAATGTAAAAGTAACGTCACGGTTAACTATATAGTCATGGAGCTAACGGTAAAAGTGAATATAAGGATTGCGGCTAAAGTAAAGGATAAATGTAACATTAAAGTAAGCAAGACGGTATGGCATTTGTTTGTAGGTCACTTTTGCCCTGATTACGGTTTGGGTTTCATAAATATGGCAGACAACAACGCATCTTACTGCGTCATAATATTCACAATCCATTTCCAATTCCATCAACCAATTTCTTCAGTTCGAACTATCATCACGAACTGCAGCCGATCCGTTTCCCAGTGGTTAGTATTGAGCATCCCTTCAGCATAATCCTCAAAGGATGAGGAGTACGCCACATCAGCAGCATCAGCAGCAGCAGGCGAAGTTCTCTTCTTAGTGATGAATAATGCATGCCACACATGCGTCACTAAATCTCTGCTTCCTGAATGAACCATTAACGGACGACCAGACGGATTCAGACCCGCGAATAGACACTGAAAAAAGGTGTAGCTCTACATATAGCCTAAACTATGGAGCAATATACTTCTCAGACTTTGTGATACTGCAGACCGGTACTTGATCTACAAGACTTAATGAGGGCCTGTAGTCCTGCACGTGTTTCACAAGACTGAACGAAGACTGGTACTTTATTTACAAGACTTACCGTGGACTGGTACTTTGCAAGACTAACAAAGGACTTGTACTTGATTTACAAGACCTGCCGATGACCAGTGTCCTTGCCTTACCAGCCTTTGCATGGACCGATGCTTTTCAAAACCGGATAACATGTGCATGCTGAGGGATATATTGATACATACACGTTTGCATATTATAATTTATATAGCGTAATTATCGATTACTGTTTTAGCTGTAATATGTTTGTTTCTTCGCAAATGTTTAACACTGTAAATCTGTATACGTGCTATACAGAGGTGTAAAAAGGTTTTGAAAAGTGAGGAGCATAATTTATAAAATATTGCGCGAAGTTCAAAAAATTTTGCCCACCACTTTTAAAATTTTGCTCCCACAAAAATTTGAAAAATGGATGGCACAAATTATCTTAGCAAAATTCATCTTGAAAAGCCATTGGAGAAACATTAAAAGAACCAATTTGGGGGTACATGGGGGCACTGAGCATTAAAACTGGGGGGCTTTACCCCAGTTTTGAAACGGGGGGTCGGTGCCCTCTGCTCCCCGCTTGTTACACCTCTGGTGCTATAGTTAGCTCTGTGTTGTGTTCTCGCTTATCCTCTTTCGCAACAGAGTAGGCTTATAATCAAAATTAGGTTTGCTGTCATCGTTCCGCGTTAACCAATCACTCGTGAGCCTACAGCACCGAACCGCTGACTAGTACCGGGGACCGGACCGAGAACCTAAACTTGAACAGCATTGGTCTGGTCAGTGGTCACTCTCATGTATCTAGGTCATTGGCCTGGTCACTCTCATGTATCTAGGTCGTCGTATTCCCATTTCAACAGGGCATACAACGTCCAGGTTGCTTGTTAAAAGCAGTCAGACATCAGCACATCAACGTCTGCCTGCTCAAAGCAGAGGTGCAAAAAACAAGAATTAAAAAAATCAAAGTTTGTTTTTTTATTTTTTGTTTTTATTGGGTTTCATTTGGTTCCTTGGTTTTTAGTTTTCCTCTGAATTTTGTCACAACAGTTTTGTTATAAAAGTATCAAACACAGCATGATAAAGAGCTCCAACTCGTCTTTTTAATTAATTTAACCTGATTTCGGACTGGATAACACACATTTAGTATTATAATAGTAATATTAGTAAATTGTATAAACATATGTTTTGAACCCAATATTTGCCATTTTTCGTGTATTTTTTTGTTAAAAACCAAGAACCAAATAACCATAAAATCAAAATGTTTGCAGCCCTGGTTAAAAGCAGACTTTGATGCACGCGGGTGTATGCATTAATCATGTATGCGTTGTGTGTATATTTGTATATATGAATAACTCAATTGTAAAATCGAGTAGGCCCTACCCGCGTATCGGCGAGTCACGTGCATTGCAATATGTTAGAACCACACTACACAATGGGTTATAGACATATACTATAGTGTGGACTCCGTGAGAGAGTTTTGTCTGATAAGACCAGACGTTAATGGTTGGCTGCTTGACACATGTGTTGCCTCCTTGAGAGTATGTTGTGGGGTCGGTGTGGCGTGCGGTCGGAGTCCGACTGTTGGCGGTCTCATGTGTCGTTTACACGGGAGACTATATGGAGGAGACTGGAGCTCAGGTGCAGCACCAAGCACTTCGCAATGTATGGACGATGCGGATATAGCACGGTATAGCTAAGCCTGACTGATATAAATTTATTTAACGACGCATCCATGACGAGGATGATATGCGTCTGTATAGCTAAGCCCTTCAGGCAACTATTTTATATATATATACATATATATGATTCAGCTGCAGGACACTGAGAATACGCGAATACGCGTATGCATGGACTGGTCTCAGCTGGTTAACTCTCGTCTACACCAACAATCCGACACACCCATTACACCTACACACGCACATCCTACACAAACAATCAATATATATATTATATATATTATATATATATTATATATATATATTTTATACATATACATATATATATTCATATATATACATATATATATAGTGTATCGCAATATCTCTCAAATGCCTCTGTGCTCCGCACCCTATACATACATATATGTTTATATATATATATGCAATAATGTATACGTATGTATGTGTATATATATATTTGAGTTTGTATGTATGGGCGTGTATGCAACAGTGTCCTAATTCGATGGCTAATGTTGTCCACGTGCGTGACCTTCCGTAAGAATCTCATCATCGCTTGATGTGCCATCTGTGTCGTTGTAAAAGGATATCTTTTCATACGACGTATAATACGATCTGTCCTGCAGCATTGGTTACTTTACTGCCTCTCAAGTAACTATCTGCTCCAGATGTGGTCGAAATATCGATGGGTAATATCAGCAATGGTTCTAGAATTCAACCATCCTATTGAACGAATGAACAATTTCAGCAACACTTCATTGAACGCCTGAACGTATTAACTGAAGAATGAAGAAGGAAGAAGTATCTCCACTGTATTTCCAAGCTTTTCAAAATTGTCTATATAAAAGGTTTAAAAGCTGACTCGGAGCTCATTCTAAAGCATAATCAGTATAGGCAGGTATATGGTCAGGGTCGGTACCAGGTCGAGATACAAGAGGAGGGAGCCGATGGCTATACGGCTGGACAGTGGACACTTGAATCTTTCAGGTATATATATGACAAGGTCATCAACAGCTTCAGAGCCGCAGGATGTCGTTAATACAAGATATGTATTACCATTTTTATTTAACTTGGCTTGCGTAAAGTTTGTCATGAACGAGACGTCAAATCGTCGGTTCGTCTGAGTTTCTTCAACTCTTTTATCGGTATGTTCCCGTCGACCTACAGAACTGAAATTCTGCACACGTGTCACGCTTGCATGACAATGCAATGTATCAAATATTTACGTAGATAACTCAAAAATTTATTTAAAAAATGGGGAGAAATGCACAAAATTAAATATCGTTTATCCACTCGAACGAGTCCTGGGATCGATTGCGCCATCTATAGCAGAATACCAAAAGTCAATAAAAGAGGGTCCCGAAAAACCCATGTTTTTACTTTCACTTGTATTCATTTGAAATGATTGACTCCTTAACGTCATGAATAATAGTTCGAACCTTGAAATGACAACTACCTCTGACATCTTACTCTGTCCAAACGGAACCAGTCATCTGAATGTATACGCTGATCTATACCAGGTCAAAATTGCCAGTAAGTTAAACCTGTTGCCGAATTTGTATACCAATTCAACATTACAACTAGACCTACGTCCTTTTGCATATATCTTAAACAGGTAGAGTGTCGTAACGACTCTGGCTTGACATATATGAGTGATTACAGTTCTGTATCATACACTGCAAATTCGTCCGACCGATCTCATATCGGCAATAAGAAGATTTTTAAACTTATCACTGCAACAAAGTTTGAATAATCGTAATCTCTAAAGTCGAAACTAATGTAGATATACTCATTATGATCTAAATGCCGGGCACCACCTTATTCACGAGCGTCTTGCGTCTTGTACGAGGCGTTGTATATAGACGGCATGGTTCTACCACCCACCATGAGAAGACAACGTTTTGTGATGTACTGTAGAAGTTATTAAGATGTCGATTTTGCATAATAGTCCAATTGCACGATTACCTCTTGTGCTATTTTTAATGCTCATAATGCTACGCACACATGTACGTGGTACTGGCGGAGAAGTCGCAGATCACGTGACATGCCGGCATATCCGCACAGATGAGGTGAAGCAAAATATTACGACATTGAGTTCGTCTCGCTTCATGCAGGTGAGCAAAGAAAGGATGCTGGTCAGTGGAAATGTTTATATGCATAATTATTAAAGCCTGAAGTTGAACGTCTGCTACAGATGCTAGTCATGATACACGAAAAGTTAAAGTACCTGACGGGACATTGTGCCACGTGAAAATAGAAATAAAATAGGGCAAGAAAGACAGACAGATATACAGACAGACAGAGGGGAGGAGAGGCAGATGCAGCATGACGAAAACAAAGAGGCAGGGAGAAAAACATAGAAGGAGATGGACAGAGAGAGAGAGACAGAGACAGAGAGAGAGACAGAGAGATTATGCAGGTGAAAATATGAAGAGCGCAAGAAATAGGGATAGATAAATTTATCTAAAATATTAAAAGTGAACGAAATAAAAAGCAATTTTGTGAGAGAGAGAGAGAGAGAGAGAGAGAGAGAGCCAGCTAGACAGATACATAGAACAACAGAGATGAGACCCATCCTCATAAATAGTTACGCTATAATATCTACATATAACATATAAATATAATGTATAAGTTACGTGTATATATATATATATATATAAACCGGTTCGCACGATCTGTATAATATGCAGTGCAACACCCATAGCACGGAATTCATCGTGCATCGATCTTCAAGTAAACGTAATCGTCATCTCCAGATTTTGGATCGCCCAAAACGGAAGTGAAGTCGATGGAACCATGCAGATATTAATTCATCTGCATGCAAATATTATAATGTATCAAGAATGGAGGCCGTTATACAGTCACACAGAGGAAATACACAGCCGGACACAGAGGAGAGACAGAGCCCGACACAGGGGAGAGACAGAGCCCGGTGCCATCGACAAAAGATTGATTCCAGTCTATTTGGAAGAGATCAAAGCGCCGTGTTTCCCCTTCCTCATCCCGCCAGATCATTAGCCGCGCATAGCGCGAACGATTTGTAAGGCATGATGTTATCTCGTCAGGATTTATGGTCGGCCATTGGCGTGTCGGCGAATGGTTAGTACGTATCATCAGCTATTACAGCACCGGTCTTCGAACAGGTAGCACCGTGCGACGGCGACTGAATACATCTTCGCCGTGACTTGATGACTTTTGGAAATGAATTTCACTATAGGGAGCCTTTGAATCACACGCGAAAATGCAATAAGAAATTTTAATAAAGCGAATAAATAGGAGCAATCAGCGCCTGTCAAGTAATCATTGACACTTAAGACGCAGATTTCTTTCTGCTGTTTAGAATCCGGAAATTGGTGTCGTACGAGTAAAGTTTAATCTGAGTAGATGACCAATTGAACTGATAGTGGCTCTTATTTTGAGGTCATATACGCTCGTACTGGACATACATTGGTCAGTTACAATGGCCGAAGAAACTGTGAAGAGTTGATTTTGTCTCAAAATTTTAAACTGATGAATTTGCTGGTCAGTCCTAGTGACAAACAATGAAAAGCTGATATATTGTCTTAGAATGATGAGCGCTGATTCGATACTTCTACTAGTAGTGGTCAGGCAATGACCACAAAGTGTCAATGTATATCTTGTCTTGAAGCGATCGAGTGAACTTTAGAAGCACACGATGTAATCGTTATTGAACATTTATATAGCGCCACTCGAAGAACAACAGACCAATCACAGTTCGACAAAAATTCCGTTTGTATACATATCGTCGTAGAGATAATATCAGGTGAGATCGAGTACGTGGTGCAGGTAGGATATGTAACAGATGGCCAGACGTAGTATCTCTATCTTCGAGAGTTTCTTGTCGGGTGGTAGGGTTGGTAGGAGCTTGCGCAGTTCGGCAAACGCCACATTAAAAGCCTCGACGCGGATTCGCTCCCTCGACGCATGCGCAATGCGGTACTTG
The DNA here is from genome assembly GCA_959347315.1 of Bimastos eiseni. Classification (NCBI taxonomy): domain Eukaryota; kingdom Metazoa; phylum Annelida; class Clitellata; order Crassiclitellata; family Lumbricidae; genus Bimastos; species Bimastos eiseni. The sequence goes on along the minus strand of OY365816.1, from coordinate 12,061,683 downwards.
AGCGTCGCGCGCCGCCTGCGCCGTCGCTCCTCGCGCGACAGATTCGTCAGTTCCGGTTCCGGTTGATGGCTTCCGGTCTTGTCGGAAGTGACGCTCGCCGCATCAGCTGCGCTAGTCGTAGTCTCGTCAGAGTTCTCGCGCTCCGAGATTACGGCGCGTTCCGTCTTGATGGCGGACGATGGGACGACGCAGAGGGAGGGGTTGTAGAAAGTGGCACCATCTGGGGGTGGGGGAGGAGGGCCGATTAGGCATGACGGTGTTGTGACGTAGAGCGGACGGTCCAGGTGACGGTCAGGGTGACTGTTGAAGAAGTAGCCGCTGTTGGCGCGCTGAGCAGAACCACCAAGACCGTGAAACGTCATTTCCGCTGGCGAAACGCGGCGCATGCGCATTCTCAATGGGAGTCTAATTGAATCGCATGGGCGGAGAATGCGTGTACAGCGCTTGAGAGTAATGTCGCTGCAATTACGAATTTATTTGGCGCCACAACTAGCGCAATTTATTCTAGAGGAGCGCTCCCGATCTGTTATGACGAGAACCCCATCATCTGAAAGTTCGTCAAAAATCTACGGAGAGAATACTCAGAAATGCAAACGGAGTGGGAGTTACTGAACCGGGGATTTCAACCTACAGCGCTGTGTTGTATTCTGCGAGCGCGCTTATTGAAATCATAGGAACGTCAGCTGAGGAAATCGAGACCAACGCAGGATTTGGTAGACGAATTACTGCGTGATGTCTCACTTCCGCTCGGTCGTTCGACCTCTACGAGTTCTTCTACGAGTTGAAGTTCACTAGAGTCTTCTTGAACACCTGAAATCAAGAAAGCATTTGCCGTTGGTGCGCATCACGATCTGGAGTATAGGTAATCATCATAATACCCAACATGGCGATTCGGACAGATATTATCACGCTATATGAACTTCTGAGGACGCACTTTACAGCTAGGTCAGATGGCCAATTGGCCATGTTGAGCATTCTTGTGATAATCATCAAAGGGTTAATCCATATACTACGTAGGCAGTGAAGGGAGGGGGTTTAAAATGGGTCAGGGTATATGAACTCTTGAATGGGTGAGACTTTAATTTGGATCGGACGGCCTGTGGAGAGTCTGAAGACAGATAATGATGGGTGAGTGGCACAATTGGAGTATAAGAAGGAAATGCTGAAGAACCCAGTGGACGAACTGTAGTGATTGTGTCTTGGCGCTAAATAAGTGAAGAAATAATTAAAATTAATGTAAGTGTTGTATTTATGAATCCATCAGTATTTAAAGAAATTAACTCAACTTCTATTTGCTAGCATTTAAAATGTTATACCAATCAATACTCTGGGTTCTTTCTGCGTTATAAAATTGAACTTATACAGTAACGTTATAACGACGATAGTTTCTGCCCGGCGGAGAGGGACACACAGGGCAAATGCCCGGAGGCCAGACGAGTTTATGGGCCAGATATAATACTGCCCGCAATCAACTTATGAAATTATGAGAAATAGTATTATTAGTTATGCAAAGTTCATGATTAATACCCTTTAAAATATTATGATGTTACTGACACTTAATTACAATAAGTTTAAACTTCAAGCATATCAAATTCTCAATATTATCTTATTAATAATGTTTGTCTGCAATAGGACTGCACTAACTAGGTCCTCGTTGAAGTGTAAAACCGACGACCATAAATTAAGAAGGGAGCAGATTGCAGTATGACACTCCTCCACTGTTTACACCCTGGTATTGTCAGTCCCAAACCCGGAAAAAGGAGGAAGGCGTCGCTAATGACTTACGTTATCACATAATATCGCTAGACTACAACAAACTTACTAGTTGAAGGATATTGACGCGTTGCGTAACACAGTGGACCATGAAACCAGAGCAAATTTCTCGACCGTGCAATTACTACATTTTGAACCACTGTATATTTTAGACTCCAGTTTACTGACCTATACACTGGAGAACGCAGTCGCCCTTGATACTAACGCATTAGTCGTTCATCAAACGAATTCAGGGCAGACTTTGGCGTATAGCCATTAATGAACAACGCAGACCTCCTGCACCAGTCGCTAAGACTTCGCAATAGGAGGTCCCTAATCGTTCTCACAATCACCGAATGTCTTCAGCTCTCAGCAAAGACTAGCTGCGTGAGACAACCTATGCTCAGGCGCCGCCAAGTCGAACAATGCATGATGAGGTTCGATTCCAAGTCCAGATACGTTCGTAGGTAGATGGCATCAGGTATATACCAATCGCTTCTTCCATTTTAGCTAATTATTAATACCGTCCGATGAGCTTCCTCCGCGAATAGTCAGTAAAGACCCGCCCGCCTCAGTCTGGTGTCCCGCAGCTAAACGATTCCCTCAGTCGCTACAGTTGAGTGGGATGATGAGGCAGCTATACCAGGAAGTCGTCGCAGCATCCGCTACACCAGCATCAGCAACTGGAGCCTGACTGCGTTGGACGCGGCGAAGGCGGGCAGCCATAAGACCGGCGCCTCACAGTTTATCAATCAACCGGCAACGTACGATCGGCTTCTGGAGCGAGAGGCAGCCGGAGCGGCACCCGGCACGCTGGGGAGCCGTTACGGACACGTTGACGTCGACCATTGCCCGGCCTCCTCCTCCTCCTCCCCTAGAGGATGTTGCTGCTGCTGCAGCTTCTTTCCATCCTCCTGCCTCCGTGCCTCGTCGGGTCGGTTGATAGGACCGCCCCTTGGGGGCGAGACGCGCTAATGCCGTTAGCGAATAACGGCGCGGAAGACGGATAAGGTTATCGGTGAGTGATGGTGACGGATAGTCACGGAGACAGAGTAACTGGGAGGGAGGCAGGTAGGCATGCAAGTAGGCAGAGAGGAGAAGAAAAGATGCGGTGAGAGGCAGGAAGACAAAGAATACGGATAGGCAGGCTGTAAAAGTCACAGAGATGCAGGCAAGGAGACAGGCAGACAGAGCGAGAGAGTGCGATAGAGAGAGGGGAAGTGAGAGAGAGAGAGAGAGAGAGAGAGAGAGAGGGAGAGGGAGAGATAGACAGAGACTGAGCTAGAGACAGAGACACAGAGGGTCACAGACAGACACAGAGATAGACAGACAGACAGACATACATACAGAGAGAGACAGACAGAGCGACAGATAGAGAAAGTGAGAGAGAGAGAGTTCAGCGCAGAATGATGGGAAGGTATGGAGAGAGGCAGGGAAAACGGTAGGTATATGGGCGCACGAAGGAAGGCATGGAAGTACGATGGCAGGGAGACAAGCAGAAAGAGGCGGATGCCTAGAAGAGTTAGCATGGATGCAGATATATCAAGAAATCTTGGGAAATTATTTAACATGCGTCATCAATTAACTACAATATTATCAACTCATTATTAATAATGAGAGGCTGAGAGAGTCGAAAGTGATGCATGAAGTGAAGTAATGACGGAGACAGGCAGGCAGGTAGACAGGCGGATAAGCAGACACACATAGAAGCAAGGATGCAGAGTAATAGACAGAAATAGAGGCAGAGAGGCGTAGAGGCAGAGAGGCGGAGAGGCAAAGAAGCGAAGAGGCAGACTGGCAAATAAGGTGGAGAGCCTGAGAGGCGTAGAGGCAGAGCGAGAGAGGGAGAGAAGGAAAGAGAAAGTGATGCACTAAGTGAGATAACGAGAAAGCCATGTAGAGAGGCATGCATCCACAGGTAGAAGTTGAAGCGGGAGAACAGAAACAGAAGATGCTGGAAACGGAAGAATGGGAAAGCGAAGACGATCGGTCGAAGGCCCGAGGAAGACACGCTGCGTCGTCGGGGGCCACTCTAACGGTTGATGTCATAGGAAGGAGTAGCTTCAATCGACCGGTGACGAAGGTAGCACCAGCTGTCCCATTGTCTACGCTCTTCTCTCCCTTCTCTTCTGTTTGCCAACGCACTCTTCAGTCTGTGTCTCCTTCTCAGCAGCGGATTAACGCAGTTGTTGGATCTCTTATTACGCCATATATATACAAAACAGTGCGAGGGTCACGTGATGATGATCTAGTGGTTATATTGTTGAGGTCCGTGTCTTCTCACTCGACACCCACCAGGGTACAAGAAGATGTTCCTCGATTGCTTCTCCGCTGGATACCCCAAACGATCTCAGCTGAAATGGCTCTAAGGCTTGCCCCGCTTATAGCTAGTTAGTTGTTTGTGAGGTACCCATGTAGAGCGGTATGGCCGGGTTACGGCGCCATATAAACAATATTGTCGCTATTATTATTATTATTATTATTATTATTATTATTATTATTATTATTATTATTACGGAAAGGGTCCCTTAGTTTCAATGAGAATACAGAAGTGCGTTAAAGGTTTTCGTCCCCATCGGGCTGAACAAAAGAGCCCCTGAATGCCATTGCATTAAAACGTTGTGTACAAATAGATAGACGTTGAAAAAGATGAGTTGTTTCGCGTGGGTCTCCCGTTGTCTGTGACATACGGCGACCCAGCTCTTGTAGAAGCTCAATGCCGATACGGTTTATGGGGCCCAGTGATTCGATGGCCACTAGAACAAAATCTTACGTGGTGGGTAGGGATGAGTATTTGATGCACTTTCGTTCTGCGGCATGTTCTGCTGCTCCACCGGCTGTTGATGCTGTCAGATGTACATAAAAGGATGCGCATGTGTGAATGTTATTATTAATATTATTATTATTAATATTATTATTATTATTATTATTATTATTATACATATATGTTTCACATTATGTTGTTATCGCCCATGATGAGCTAATGGAGTGTTGGCAATGTCCCGAAGAGGCAGACTGCGTTCCCACGCTGAAGAACAACTGAAATACGTTGGAACAGAAATGAAGTCTCCATTGGATCATGGGTTGCAGCACTCGTTCGACTACCCAACTCTGAGATGAACTCCAGTCCTTCCCTGCTCCAAGCGCCGCCGGATTCCAAGGAGAGGGCTACGAAGTCGTGGGTGTTGGTTATGGTGGAATACTTGGCCCTCTTCGTCTTAGCTGCGCGTTCGGCTGCTTCGCCAGCTCTGATAGATGTGTCGACAAGATGTGACTTGGCGTAAGTGTCGGGCACTGTCACATCCCATGCCAGATTATTATTATTATTATTATTATTATTATTATTATTACTATCATCATCATCATCATCATCATCATCATCATCATCATCATCATCATCATTATCATCGTCATCATCGTCATCACCACCATTAGCATCATTTTATATGCATTATCTTTCATCACCACCATTAGCATCATTTTATATGCATTATCTTTCCTTCAATACGCGCCACACCAGCATCAATCGCTAGAGTTGGTGATTGAGAGTCGACGATTTGCAAATAATAGTCTCGGAGGCGGAAGAGGCGGGAGAGCGGATCGAATCCGAACTCTCCGCATTGCACGGCGAGCGGTCGAGCCAATCGGCTACCGTTCATCGCCTTTGTGGTATCTATAATAATAATAATAATAATAATAATTTTAATAATAATACGACCGATGACCAATGGGGTCAGGCCACTCTCCCGATCAGGATGGGAGGACTGGGAATTAGGAGGGCGTCCTCACTGGCACTTCCCGCCTTTTTGGCTTCAGCCGCGGGCACTCTCCAGATCCAGTCCCTCATCTTAGAATTAGTAGCGGTGAAATCGGATTCGGCATGCGACTCGGCGATGTCAACCTGGCTTCAACTTACCGAAGCCTCTGCCCCGACGACGCCAGGCCATAAACAAGCCCACTTTGACAGACCGCTGTCAAACGCGGTTCTGTCTACACTAGAAGAAAAGCTACAGGATCTCTACGACCAGGCGAGACTAAGGACCTTGCAATCACCGCACTCCTCGGACTGGCTATACGCTCTCCCGCTCGTTTCTCGCGATCTCAGACTGGAGGACGATACCGTGAGGATGGTGGTCGGCCTACGATTAGGGGTGGCCATCTGTGAGCCGCACACCTGCGCATGCGGCGCCTTCGTCTCTGCCAGAGGCGCACATGGCCTGTTCTGTTCTTTGGGTTTGGCCGTCAAGTAAGACACTGTAATATCAACGACCCTATCCATCGCAGCCGCAACACAGCCGGTATTCCAGCGGTCAAGGAACCGTCAGGTCTTTCTAGATTAGATGGAAAGAGACCGGACGGGTAGACCCTGATACCGTGGAGTGGGGGGCGGGCCTCACTTTGGGACGCGACGGTGGTGGACACAGTGGCCGCTTCTTATATCCCCGAGACAGCTTCCACAGCTGGAGGAGCGGCGGAGACAGCAGCCACAAGGAAACACACAAAATATTCTGAGCTAGAGAAGAAATACACTTTTGTTCCAATCGCTATAGAAACCTTCGGTCCCCTCAATAGTGAGGACCTCGCCTTTTTGTCTGAGACTGGACGCCGACTTTCGACAACTACCGGTGACACCCGAGAGACAAACATCCTTTTCCAGAACGTGTCGGCATTGATCCAACGTTTCAATGCGGTGGCTTTCAGGGTAGTATGTCAAGCTTACAATCCACTGACAAACGGCGACCCAGATGGCCTGATGACAGATCCGTTGGCAATGCCAATGATGAATAACACTATATGTGACCATATAATGATAATAATGATAATAATAATAATAATAATAATAATAATAATAATAATAATAATAATAATAATAATAATTAATAATAATTAATAATAATAATAATAACGACGACAATTTACATAGTGCCGTAAAGCGGTCATACCGATACAAACAACTAAACAACGAGTTAAGTCTTGTAATTTTTTAATTGTGCACCATTTAAAAAAAATCAAAACAGAATGTAAATGGAACGGAAGACTTTCCAGAGGAAACTTCAATGCATGAGAAGGCACGACGGGTTCGAATTGGAAAGCGGGACTAAGCGCGTCATTACGCACTACATAACTCCACAGCTAGAAAAGGAACCAGTTATCAATGCTGTAGGTTATATCCCGATGACAAATTAAGCAACTCCAGATCAGTGAATTTATGTATACAGTACCTAGCTCGCTTGAATCTTTACAGCCTAACCTCAGACGTCCACTCTTGCAACACGAGAAATCTAACCTCATACAGAAGTGAATTTGCTCGTACTAACTCCCGTAAATTTTCAGTTAGATGTGCCGGACCAGAAGAATGGAATAAAATACCTCAGCGCCTTCGCAATATCCCAAACTTAGTCTTTCAGGCATCACTTAAGAACATGGATTACTGAGCAGGACGTTTAATTGGATTCCTACATTGCTTATTATGTTTAAATGTGTTTATCATGTTTGCTTCTGTTTAACTCTGTTATTATAGTTAAGTTTCATTGTCAATCCTTAGCCATCTAGAAACTTTTCCTTGTGTACATATAGGTGGCCCTACCTAGCGGGACCTTTCTGGGTGTCCTCTTGTCTCCACTGAAATGTTAAACATGCATAATTGTCAATTGATGTATCTTGAATCTTGGAGCAATAAAACTGATGGTTATGGTTATGGTTAACTGTACGCTAATAATTGCGAATTTCTAGTCTGTAGGTTTCAAGTGGCAGTCGATAACTGGAGCACTTTTTAAGAGATGAAATGCTTTTAAAATAATATGATCAAAAGAAATTTGATGACGATGACTGTGACGATGACTGTAACGATAACTGTGACGATGACTGCGACGATGACTGCGACGATGACAGTGACGATGACAGTGACGATGACTGTGACGATGACTGTGACGATGACTGTGACGATGACGGTGGGTGATAGCGATTATATTCGTTTGATTGCTATTTTGTTAATGTCATATATGCTCCGTATTGCATCGTGGCTTTTAGAGAAATAGACAACCTGAGTCTATTCAGCATCAGAATAGGGTTCGACCTGTCAGTGGGAAACGTTTTATATTCTTGTAATAATAACAATCTATACTAGGATTTAAGGAACTTCCTTCCCACCTCTCTGGAAAGGCTGTAGGCCTACTTCAGACTAGCCATTGTTGAATGCGCTGTGAAATGATCGTGCAATTCCAAGGATCCTGCCAACATTGGCGCCATCCAGCGAGTAGGTCGTCGCAAATAACTGTAACCAATAGGTAAATGGCTGGCTAGTGGCTACACGTTGCCGTTTATATAATGTATCACGTTTCAACACTTTACATTACAATGCAATTGTTCTATACAATATACAATGTAATGTCTTTTGCCCATAAATGCTACCTATTTACATTTACTTGCTTACTTGACAATCCTGTAACAGTGAGGCCAGAGGTCAAAACCCGCCGTTTGTCGGATCCCAGTTATTGAGATAAAGGCTGAAATAGGCGAGAAGGGTCAAAAACACAAAAAATCGTTTTATGGTATATTGTTATAAACAAATATGTCTTCTTTCAATATCTGAAATTAAAAATGTTTAATTCAATTATTTAGTTGGAGAAAATGACTTTTAATGCATTTGATGTCAAAATTTGCGTTGCTAAATATGCATGTTTTCAGCGCTGAACGACCTAGATTTCTTCCGCCCACCTGCCCTAATTTGCAACGTAGTAACCAGATTTTGTTACCGTACCAATTTGGAAAACGTCAAATACCCACGTGTTCCACATAAATTATGTCGTTGATGTTAGGGGGATTCGGGGTGAGGTAAAGAGAAAATTTCTCTGCAGAATAAGAACCAGCCAAAAAATCTACATTTATGTCTACTTGGCAAAAATAAAAAGATTGAATGAAAATTATCGATCAGATATCTACGTCATCGTATTCAAAAATCTACTAAGACCCAGGGCCGTACTGAGGGAGGGGCCAGCGGGGCCTAGGCCCAGGGCGCAAATGTAGGGGGCCCAAATTGATGCTACGCAAAGGGCGCAATTAGCTAGGCACAGGGCGAAATTATAGCTTGTTACGGCCCTGCCGAGGCCTATGTCGAAATGAATAAACAAATTTTCAAGGATTTAATACGAACATCATTAAATATAATTGAACATTTATGCAGGCTTAAAAGTTATAGTTTACTTAAAGTCTGTGATAAATAATAGTAGGATAAATAGTAGTAGGATAAATCTTAATAGGATAAATCGTAGTAGCATAAATCTTAATAGGATAAATCGTAGTAGCATAAATCTTAATAGGATAAATCGTATTATAGTAAATCATAGTAGGATAAATCGTAGTAATCGTAATCTCTAAACTTTTAAGGTGCCATTCGAAAGACAAGCGTATGGCGCCACCTCATTCACGAAAGCTGCGTCAAATCAAATGGGTTGTCAAAAGGGTAGTCCGAGGAAAGGCAGAGTCCGGCTTCCTCGCTGTACGATGAATCTCGAACTCCAAAATTCGGAGAGGTCCAGTAGAGATCCGACAACGGTTGCCAGGGAGACCATATATAGAAGGCAGGAAGTCTGCTAAGGCGGTTTTCGGTAAGGACTATAAAGGCAGAAGAATTAGGGTATAAACGAATTCCAGAAGAAGTAGTAAGTACAAGTCCATTAATAACGTTCCTCCTCTCCGACATCGAAGTCTTAAAGCTGTGCATGATATCAAGCGTAAACGTAATGTAAATGTAGATCTTCGAAAATTTCTCAGCGCCCACAGCATCCGCCATGTAAGCCTAAGTGTAAACCAGCTTAAACTCCGGCGCTATATGAAATCAAGTTCGTAATAACCAGGCTATACTCTGTCCGTTCTATGGCAGAGCCTGGTCTCCAATAGTCGAAGTCTCTGGTTTCGGCATACAAGACGACACCAGAGTTAAATCACAGTTCAACAATACACTCCGCATTGATGACGTCTCAGTAATGACAACCCGACGCTCTAAACGACGGCACACATCCACTCGAATTCTAAACGTATTTGGAATTCAAACTCCTGTTGAATCTGCCACGATATCCTCTCCCGCTATTAGCGAACATCGTTCTTATGCATCCGGGTCCTTGGCGTAGGATCCAAGCTTGAAAACAATGAGCGTTCGATAAACTCACGAGTAGATGCCAGATCGAAATTCCGTTCCACCTGTACATCCTATGCATACTGCATGCATGGCTGCGAAACGTAAGCGTTGGCGTTAGCTGGCTCTAAGCGTCTGGCTCTACGCGTCTGGCTCTGAGTGTCTGGCTCTGAGTGTCTGGCTCTGAGTGTCTGGCTCTGAGCAGATGGCTCTGATCATCTGGCTAAGTCTTGGCAGAGGCGGGAACTGTTGGAGCCTTCTGATCGGGCGACAGTTTGTCGTAGAACGGATGGAGAATTGCGTCTGATAGACGGATTCTTTGCGTTGGATCGTAGTCGAGCATTCGACGAATGAGGTCGAAGAGTTGCTTCTCGTCTTCACCGTCGCTCGAAAGATACCTCTGCGTAATATTATACGATTGTAATTGGAATAGAAATCGTAATATATGTGGCGAGCCGCCACAAACGACGCTCTAAACGACGCTATAAAGGCTTGAAGAGCCTTCAAGCGAGAATACGCTGCAGCAATGTGAAACTGACGATTCATTTAGTGCATAGGTGCTACAGGCAGACAGCAGAAATAAAGAGAGAGGCACGCAACAGCAGATGATGATGATGATGATGAGGAAGAGGAGGAGGAGGAGGATAGTATGGATATTGATGCTGATGAGGAGGATGAGAAAGATGAGGATAATGATGAGGATGAGAATAATGTTGATGAGGATGAAGTTGATGAGGATGAAGTTGATGAGAATGTTGACGAGGATGCTAACGAAGATCACGATGACGATGGCGATGAGGATGACGACAACGATGGTTACACAGGCCATACAACTTCAAATGACTCCATACACGAAATATTTTACTATACCTAGTCACGAGTAATTAATCAGCTCTAAGTTGTACCATGGCGTCACTCTTACCTATTCTCATTTTACCTCTTAGCTCCTGTTTCTTTGTGCTTCTTCTCGCGGTGTGCGTGTGTGTGTGTGTGTGTGTGTGTGTGTGTGTTTGGTTACCCTGTTTGTGCCTGCGCGGTTGTTCATATGTCCATGTCTCTCCTCCTCTGTTTCGCTGCCTGTCTCTCTGTCTCTTCTGCTTACTTGTCTAGTGTCGGTTTATATCCATAGGCCTACTCTGCAGCCTCTGCAATCTTCTTCAATTCATTCATTCTCTCTGTCATTTCGTCTCAATCTCTTTCTCTTTATATGTCTGTCTGTTGGTCTCTGTCTCTCTCTGCAATGTACTGAGCTTTGCTTGATTAATCCGTGCATCTCTTTGCCCAATATGACAATAACTATTTATGTTCACAGACCATAAATCATAATGAGACAACATTGGATATTGATTGACCATTCAGTGCCTTAATTGCAGTGAACAATTGTGTCTCTTCATTTTGCATTCATCGCATGTTCTTCTGCTTTTAATAAGCATCTGGAAACTACTCTTTATCGCCGGAGTTGACTGCTAGCGTCGCTCTGAAGTTCATCTGGAGGACATATATAAATCCTCTGAATGAGCGGTAGTTGATAGCAAATGACAACAGTAAAAGAACGACGATAGCAATAATCTTAATCATTCTGAACACCATCCTACACTTAGCAATGACATATCGAAAGTAAATGTGTGCTGCTGCGTGCTTGTTAGTGTACTGATAGGCCTATAATTATTATCTGTAGGCCTATACCTGTAGAGGCCTGCAGTTGTCTCTGACATATCGTCCTGCGGTGCTCTGCTCATCCCAATCTAGGCGGCCATGATTAAAATGTCGGCACTTCCTGTAAAGACGAGCACAGTTCCGATTGAAGAAGATAATTGCAATCCAAAAGAGATAGATGAGCCAAAAGTGAATGCAGTTATACAACGAACAGATAGTTCTAAACGATGCACCTAGAAGAGAGGAAGAAATGTTCCTTATAGGGTAGCCCTGGAGCTTAGGGCAGTCCTGGGGCAGCTAGGGCTATGAAGTGTTAGCGACAACGTCTCTCTTAGCCTCGGCATACAAGGATAGGCAGTGAGTCCTCTCCCTCGCAGTCTCACCCTCCCACTGACCGTGTGCGATCATTGTGATCCTTGTAACTAAACCGGCTTGGGAGTAGGGACGCATTTGGAGGAAATCGCTACGGGAGAACTTAATCTTTATAAAAGTGACATGAAATCATTCTGATGAATTATTTCCATTTTATTTCAACATGCTTATTTTGTGATCAGAAAAACACAATAGTTTGGAAATAAAGAGCAGAAATTAGTTAATTACCGTTAGCTAACAAGTGAGGTGCTTTGTATTATTTATGCACTCCTTGCTACTTTCTAATTGCATCACGAATATTCGGCTTACTTCGACTTTTTCGTTATCTTAACCGGTAAAACACCGAGTATTCTTTCCATCATGGCTAGATGCTCTCGATTGTCGTGAGTCTGCAATAATGCAGGAAAGGTTTTTCCATCGATATGCGTGTGATAATATAATGTAATCTTATCAGAGATTCATAAAGGAACATCATTAGCGCTATAATCAAGTTGATAAACTATTTCTCGTCTTCGCCGTCGTTTAACAAATACCTTTGCATAATATAGAATTGTACTTGTAATTAAAATTTTAATCAGTAGGCCTATGAGTGTGCTTCGCTAAATTATGTAAACTTACAGTTCAAACTGATTTCCGTTTTATCGAATTAGTAGGCCTATTTGATTGTGTAGGATAAAATGAATGATTGAAAAAGTGGTCTAAGTCACGATTTGTGTGGCCACTCTATATTATAGCAACTTTATCTTAGTTTCTTTGTCACTGTATGTCTGCCTGTATGTCTGCCTGTATGTCTGCCTGTATGTCTGCCTGTATGTCTGTCTATATCTTCTTGTGTGTCGTATATTCTCTCTCTTTCTCTCTATCTTATTGTCTTTACTCTCTATCTCTCCAACTGATTAATTTACTGAGGTACACACTCATTCACTTACTCACTGTCGTTCTCCCTCGCTCACTCATTCACTCGCTCGCTCACTCACTCACTCGATCACTGACTCACACTCACTCACTTACTCAGGCATTCATTCTGCACGCTCTATCTCCCTCCGCTCATCACAGTCTCTCTCTCTCTCTCTCTCTCTCTCTCTCTCTCTCTCTCTCTCTTACTCTCTCTCTGTCTGTCTGTCTGTCTCTCCCTCTCTCTCTCTCCCTTGTTCCGTCTCCATGTCCTATGTCTATTTCTCGGATATTCCGCCTCCTCTTACCTGAAAAAGAGTGAAACCGGTGAACAGCTCAAAGAGAATGCATCCGATACTCCAGACATCACACGGGTGAGACCAACCAACACCTGACACACGTATACAAGACAGAACAGGGCTTTTATTATGACACAAACAGGCGCTACACCATGTGACTCCATGTTGCAATCGCATTCGAATATTTATGCAACGTAATGTAATTGACTATTTACATAGCAACCCTTCACGATGTCTACTCAGAGGCGCTATCTTCTCTGGCCTATGTAATGCTATGCGTCCTTATGATCGGAAAAACGTCAGTGAACAAAACTATGCACAGAAAGTTTTAAAAAGTCACCAGTAGTGGGCCCACGCACAGGCGTGTAACAAACCAACGGATTCCCGTCAACAGCTGACAGATGGCATGTATATAGCGCTACTTCAAAAGGAATCTACCAGCCCATGCATTTACATATGCAATATATACATACACATCGATTTATACCTATAAGTAATATAACACGTATGTGTCTGATGTATACATTACGTATTCGCAATGTATACATCATATACAGGTCCATGCGTAAGAATATGAATGGGCACAACAAATATACACATACACATATGAATACATACACATATGGATACATACATACATACAAGCATACGTGCATAATCTACATATTTACACAAATGAAGGGAGTGGATGACCGGAGAGAGGAAATCCCTTATTGCCCCTGTCACGGCATGTCCGTGTCGCCGATTTTTACGTTCAGCCTCTCAGCATACCTACTCTCTGTGTACCTTTTGCTCGCACAACCATGGCACAGTCCAGGGCGTTCGCCATTACTGGTCCTACAGCATCGAATGGCCTCTCTCCGGTCATCCACTACCTTTCTTAGGTACCCTCTGATACATTTCATCGACGCCTAAAGACTGTTCTTTTTGCTCGGGCATGGATCGGAAGCGCCTCTGAGTAGTCGTCTTGAAGGGGCGCTGTATTAAATTCATTTAAATTCAAATTCAAATATGCAGGTATATACAGTGCATAACATATATAATTAGTTATTACTTCTTACATTCTTTTGGGTGTTAAGACACCTTACCCATTCTCTGTGTATCCTTCTCACACTCTTTCTCACTCTCTCCGTCTCCGTCTCTCTCTCCGTCTCTTCTAACCTTGAGTAATCTTGGGTACATTCTCCGTCATTCGACGCCTCTCCATTGCCTCTCCATTCAACATCCTTCTCTTATACCGAATAGATGCAATACCGCGCTGTACCATGGGACATGCTCTCAATCACGGAACCCAATGAACGGTTAATGCAGTTCTCACTACACACAGTTTACATGATGATTGGAATGCATCGTTCATGAATGTCTCGCGCGGCAGCTGAGCTGCATGGGTGGAAAGTCATATAAGGCTCGGGCGAAAATAATTCCGGGAAATGACTTTCTAAGCACAGAAGTGTTCTGTAGGCATCGTCTGCTTTTGATCCCTTAATCAATATAGCGTTTGTACTAATTATAAAATATTAATAACAACATGCGCAATCATTTTTGTCCTCGTTTGTATAATAGTTCGTTTATTCGTTTATTTGCCAGTCAAACATAGACAATGACAAAAATGCACAATAGAGAAAATACAGCAAAGTTAGACTGCCCAGGAGGCCCAGTTAGGGATCAATTGTTCCCGCTTAAAATGACATAATCATTTTTTTAATAATTGCGTACATCGTAGTTTCACCTATTAATGTAGGCATCTATTGTTCTAGTCACGCAATGATCATTGTCCTAACAAAGTCATCATCTCATGTCCCAATTACATAATCATCTTTTGTCCTCCTTATATACTCGTTTTTCCTAATTACAACGGTAGGAGTAGAGACCTCATGGCATTCTGTTTTCCATTAACTGAAACAGTATACTTCTTACAGAATTATTGTAAAGACAACAAGACACCTTCAGTTTTTCCACACCTCATTGAGCCATTGGTCAATGGAGCAGGAACCTTATTCGCCTACTGTCTGATTTCCCATCACCGTGCTCAGAATAGGATGTCCGCATTAGGCGGAAGACCTCATTGGAGATCAACATCAGGCGCAATGGCGTCACTAGGGCTGGAGTCACCCCGCGTGGAACCCCTACCTTATGATTACCAGACCATACAGAATCCTTAGTAGACCTTTCTTTTAAATTAAGCTATCTGTCCAGGTCATCGGAATCACGCGTGTGCTGTAGACGCTTGCAAGAAATTAAAGCAAATTCAGTTTACAAGGTACATTTTAAAGCAGCTGGTAAAGACTGAAAACGCAGTTTTCACGAAAAAAAATTTTAAAGGACGAACTCTTGAAAGCGCGAAAGCAGATGACAGTTCGTCGAATTTTGAATCTTGTACCCTCATGCACCGTTGATTGTTGTACTAATGTTACGTTTAAATCGTTATTTAGTCCCCCAAAACCTTTTTACGTCCTTGTAAAATGTACACACAGACCCAGTCTGTCCTCTCGTTTGCTAGCCTTTATCCTTGTCTCATTTGTGTGCAGCTGTTTCACTCTGGTGTCTGTTTGTCTGCCTGACTTCCTCTCTGCCAACCTTCCTCTCTTTCCTACTTGTCTATCAGTCTATCTTTTCATCTATCTATCTGTCTAACTGCCTGTGTATTCTCTCCTCAAAATCACTTCTCCCCAGTTCTAATTCTCTGTCTCCTCCTCCTTCTTCCCATATCGTCGTTCTCTACATCTCCCTCGTCTCCTCCTCCTTCGTCCTTCAGCTGTTCATAAAAATGCGCTACAGAAGCCCCTCTCTCCTCAGGTGCCCCTTCTCCTCTCTCATACCTAGGATGACTTCTGGTGCCCTGTAGTGCCTCGTTGAGATGATGGCGCTGTGGTGCTCATCGTCGAAAGTGGCCGATCCGAAATCGATGAGTCGTATATCAGAGCATTTGATGCGCTTCAGTTCCCGGCGCTGAAGAAGATATAGAAGAAGAAGAAGTACACGGAGAAGAAGATGATGACGAAGAAATTGAATGAGAAGAACATGATGAAGAAATAGTATAAGATGATGATGAAGAAATAGTATAAGATGATGATGAAGAAATAGTATAAAAGACGATGATGAAGAAATAATATAAGAAGATTACGATAAAGAAATAGTAGCCGCAGAGGGAGACGAAGAAGTGGAGGAAGAAGAACAAGATGTTGATGTGGTGGTGGTGGTGGGGTTGTGGTGGTGGTGGCAGTGGTAGTGGTGATAGTGATGACGACGACTACGACGACGAAGACAAAGACGAAGACAATGACGATGACGATGACGACAATGATGATGACATATTTGACGACTACGAAGAAGTTAACAAAGAACAAAATGCTGCTGGTGATGAAGAAATTGTAGACAAAGACTGGGTGACGAAAAAGAAATAGACGGCGATGATGAAGTAGTTGTAGATGAAGAAGACGACAAGGAATCAGACGATGATGAAAAAGACTGTTAGTATTTATGTATGTCTCTTTGTATGCATGTATGTATGTGTGCATGTATATGTGCATCTGCTTGTGTGTATACCTCTGTATACACATATGTGTGTATGCATGTATGTGTGTATGTATGTATGTATGTATGTGCGTGTATGTATGTATGTGTGCATGTATGTATGTATGTATGTATGTATGTGTGTATGTAAGTATGTGTGTATGTATGTATGTCTATGTATGTATGTATGTGTGTATGTATCAATAAATTAAAAATTAAGTACTTATGTATGTCTAGAACTCTATATGCACTTTTGGCTGTGGTAGAAAGAGGAGGAATAGACTTTTACAAGGAATTCGTGACCACTTTTTCTACACTCATCCATTTTCATCCTCATCGTCTCCTTCTCCTTTTGTACCCAATTTCCTTCCTTTTCCTCTCTTCTGTATCCTATTCTTCCTCTTCCGCTGCTCTCTTCTCTTCCTCTTTATGCTCTTCTTCGCTTTCTCTTCCTTTTACTCATCTTCCTCCTCCTCTTTCTCTTCATCTTCCTCATCACCCTCCTCCTCTTCCTCTTCTTCCTCTTCCTCCTTCTCTTCCTACTTCTGCCTCTTGTCTCTATTTGACAGAAGCAGAAACCAACAATAATACGAAGCTAAGAGAAGAAACCCTTCAGCAGGTCTTCTCCGCTAATAACAAATCACGTCAATTGGTTGACTTTGGTCATGGATTCGGACGTCACGTGGTCTTACGTAAACATGACAGAGTTAAGTGACAGGGTCAACAATCGATGGGTTATTACAACCCGGTTAATGGGATGGTCAACGATGTGAAAAACAAGCTGTGGACACAATTCATACATCCATACAAACAGACACACGTTCACACGCATCTACACAAATCAACACACACACACACCTACACAGTACACACACGCCTATGCACACCTACATACACACCCACACACACACACACACACCTACACACACCCACACACCTACACACACACCTATACACACACACCTACACACACATACACACACAGACATACAAATATTCATTCATACACAAATGCAAATGTACACACAAACATACATTGCTTGCATACATACATTCTTGAGTACACGTACAAATATTCTGACTACCGTACAGTATACACAGTTTATTTAAAGTTGGCACTCTATGTATTAACTTGTTATATATGATGGTCCCTACTGGTTGAACATTCGGCCCCTATTTGGGTCACCAACGTTACAGTAACTCTGCTTTTGAGTCAATTTGCTTGAATTGTTGTTAATCGTTTTACTTACCGAATAAATAAACAAATAAAACAAAATTATAGTTATAACAATTATAATAATAATACCCAAATACATGTGAACATGTATCCATACATGCTTTGTGTTATCTTACAAATGCATACACGCATACATATATATATATCTAATATCTGTTGCTGCAACGATATCACTGATTACACATTGTCGTGTCGTCATTTATCATGTGGCTTACCAGGTGGCAGCACTTCAGAACGCAATGACACACAGTACTTGACCCAAATATAATACACAGGATGCAATATATATGCAATAATATTAATAATTGCCAATTATTACACAAACACACACAATATATATATATATATATATATATGTTGTGTGTTTGTGAGTTACTGTATATATAATATTATATAACATATATATACATAAATATAGTAGAGTAGGTATATATATATATATAGACCTATTCTATTATATTTAAAACCTAGCAGCAGCACACAGAGACATTTATGTTCGGGCAGCTAATGCGTATATAGGCCATACATGCATATACATATATACGTAATATGCATATATACCATTTTATATATATAATTATATAATTGCATCAATGATAAGCAGCTAAATAAAAACTTCACACTGCTCTGCTTGCAAGAATATTTGGTCTGCATTGTTCCCGTCAATTATCACCCAGACGAAACAGGTTGTCAACACACAAGGCAAACATAATGCACTTTCCTTGCTTCGTTTTATCTATCTCAAAACAGACGACAGCATCAACACAATATTATACTATATGCGAGCAACTGAATGTAAACCTACGCCATACATCTCAGCACTCTGTCCTTCGCCCACGCTCTGCAGTAGCATGACGTAGGAAGTTATATATATACATATTATATATATATGTATATACTACATAGACAGGACTACCGTTTGGTAAGTCTGTCTGTCCTGGCAAGTCACACGTATACATACAGACATACATACATACATACATACATACATACATACATACATACATACATACATACATACATACATACATACATACATACATACATACATACATACATACATACATACAAACTTACAGACAGACATACATACATACATACATATATACATATATACAAACGTACGTACGTACATACATACATACGTGCATACATTCCCAACACTCAAAAGAACATAGCTTCATTTTCTGTGTATCGGACCTCCTTCCGGATTTATGCGAAGGCATATCGATTATTTGCTGGCGATGGTCACTATCATATGCTCTTGTTAATGGGTACAGTTTTAGTGTTGTATTGTATAAAATTGTACACTTGTTTTTAACGTACACCGAGGTGTTACATAGATAGTGTGCGTGTATGCATGTAGGTTTGTGTGTGCATGTGTGTGTAACTATGAGTGTAGAATCGGATGGTCAACCTTTTTACCCATCTTCTTCTTCTGATGGGAGATGACTTCGTAGTCGGAGTTGACGAACAGAATGTTTTCCGGTTTGAGATCCGTGTGAGTCAGGTGGTTCTCGTGTAGAACTGAAAGAAAAGTCACCAACTGATTAATTATATATATGATTATCATTCAGACAAACGGATTGTATGAGAGTGCAAGATTCAAAATTCGACGAGCTGTCATCTGCTTTCGCGCTTTCAACAGTTCGTCCTTCAAAAATTAGTTTTTCATAAAAACAGTGTTTTTAGTCTTTACCAGCTGCTTTAAAATGTACCTTGTAAACTTAATTCGCTTTAATTTCTTGCAAACATCTACAGCACACACGTGGATCCGATGACCTGGAAAGAACCGATGAACTTTAAACCCGACAAATGAATTTTGTAACCATGACTACCGTTGCCAAGGATCTGAAAGTCTGGGGAATAAGACACCAGTTGACATCAGTGAATTACTATAGCAAATTGTGGTATGAACTTCTGTTGTATGGGAATTGATAAGGTATATGAATTTGAACGCTATATAATTATCGCATATAATTCCGAAACTCACATTTGACTGCTTTGCACAGTTGATAGGAAATGTGGCGAACTTGGTCCATAGCATATGGCTGGTAGCCATTCTCCTTCTGCAAGATAACAACACCAAAACAAAGACGGGAGTCATAGTCATATGGCACATTGCTGCAACCATTCTCCTTCTGCAAGATAACAACACTAAAACTACGACAGGAGTCATAGCCACATGGCACATGGCTGGCAGCCAGTCTGATCCTGCAAGATAACAACACCAAAATAAAGACGGGTGTCATAGCCATACGGAACATGGCTGGCAGCCATTCTCCTTCTGCAAGATAACCACACCAAAACTAAGACCATGGAATTATAGCCCTATTAGTGCATACTATTTTTAGGCCATTGTTCTCAGCAAGCGAGAATTAACATGATGCAGTGAACAATGTAAAAAAATTATTACGCCTCAAAATGGACCATGTAATGTATTGCTGCTAAGTTTGGAAACAGACAAGGGAAACAAAGGGTGGACCCAGAAGGGGCCGATTAACTGCTGATTAGGTTCACATATTTCAAGATATTTAACTACGAATTGGTTAGAAAGGTTGATTGACCTAACCTAACAATCTTAAAAAACTTTTACAAAACAGACTAAAAGGAGCCAGGACTATGTATATAGAGAGCCTGACTAGTAAGAACTATAATTCATTCAATAATTACTTCAGTATGTCTGATTTGTGTAGGCCTGTAAATGTGTATCTAGGGAACAATTATGGTAATTTATGAAGCGCCATTGCACGGCTACCTACAGATCTACAGGTTGTGTCTCAGATGAGCTGAAGATGTTGCGTTTTCTGGATGGAGAAGATTATGAATGGAGTCAAGAGAGGAGTCGTAGGTCCACTCCTTCTAACGTAGAGAATAAAGTCACCAAATCAAAAAACATCAGACCCAACTTTCTTGGAAAAGCAATCATGATCGTAGTCTCCAAACTTCTAAACGCCAATCGAAAGCCAAACGCAGGGCACCAGCTTATTTACGAGTAGAGCTTCATCTAAAGTCCCCACCCAGTGTTTGCTTGCAGGGCACCAGCTCATTTACGAGTAGAGCTTCATCTAAAGTCCTCACCCAGTTTTGGCTTGCATTTTCGTTGTCCGCACACAAACCAGCAATAGAGTGAATACACCCCGAATCAAACATGACTAAACGAACGCCACGTACATGCTCCCAGCTGCCATTCATCAACGGAAAACCCTGTAACTCATCTCTGTAGCATTACAGCAAAGATTCCGAACCTGTGGTCCGCGGGCCAAAAGTGGCCCGCCAGGCCTCAAAAAGTGGCCCGCCAGGCCTCAAAAAGTGGCCAGCCAGGCCTCAAACAGTGGTCCTCGACCTACCAAATTTAGATATCAAACATATGCGTACAAAAAATGAATGTTTAACAGAATAATTATTTTCTATTATAAATTATAACATAAATTATAAATTATTACATAAATTATAAATTATAACATAAATTATAAATTATTACATAAATTATAAATTATTACATAAATTATAAATTATTACATAAATTATAAATTATTACATAAGTTATAAATTATTACATAAATTATAAATTATTGTTGGCGTTTATAAGTAACAGCAAATGTTTTTATTAATGTGTTATTCGATTCTAGTATAAAATAAAAATATGTCGAAATTTACAAATAATTACTTTTAACCTTGTGGCTCATCATGTCCTCCAACTAAACAAAAGTGGCTCTAAGTCGAAAAAGGTTGGGAACCATTGCACTTTATACAGCGATAGAAGGCCAGCGTTAAATTATTCATACGCAATGAAATACTGAAGTGCACGCCAGGTTGTCTTGTGTGGACAAACACGTCCTCCATTACGTGATCCCTAATAAAGCACAGCTTCTGCTGACATTGAACAAAGCCTCGTTATTCACCGTAGCTTCACTTGATGGAAGCCGCAGCTTGACACCCGCTGTAGGGACGAGGGAAAAGTGGTCTGAAATCGCGACCCTAATAATCTCATCGGGTGGCGTGCAGCAACTAATTACCTTTATCCGGAAGTGCAGACGACATTATTAACTATTATTAAAACCGGGGCAGAAAGCTTTGTCACATGTTTGATTTAAAATTTGGTTGGAAGGGCAAATTAACGACGCGTATTTTAAATTATGTAACAATGCATACGTATGTACGTACGCACGTACGTACGTATGTACGTATATATGTATGTATGTATGTATGTATGTATGCATGTATGTATGTATGTATGTATGCATGTATGTATGTATGTGTGCATGTATGTATGTATGTATGTATGTATGCATGTATGTATGTATGTATGTATGTATGTATGTATGTATGTATGTATGTGTGCATGTATGTATGTATGTATGCATGTATGTATGTATGTATGTAAGTATGTATGTATGTATGTATGTATGCATGCATGTATGTATGTATGTATGTGTGTATATATGTGTGTATGTATGTATGTATGTACGTATATATGTATGTATGCATGTATGTATGTATGTGTGTGTATGTATGTAAGTATATATGTATGTATGTATGTATGTATGTATGTATGTATGTATGTATGTATGTATGTGTGTGTGTATATATGTATGTATGTATGTATGTATGTATGTATGTATGTATGCATGTATGTATGTATGTATGTATGCATGAACGTATGCATGTAGGTGTGTGTATGTATGTGTGTGTATGTATGTATGTACGTATGTACGTATGTATAAATGTATGTATGTATTTATGTATGTACGCATGTATGTATGCATATATGTATGTATATGTGTATATGTATATGGATGTCCTCAAATCGTCTGTTACTAAACTCTTCCAAGATTCAATTGATCTGGTTGGGCAACCGTCAGCAGCTGCTTAAACTTGATCACGGTATACTTGCAAAGAAGTTACCTCAGTTTACTTCTTCGCAATCTGGGCGTCACTCTGGACAGTACTCTATCCTTCTCTGCACATATCTCTAATCTCTCTCGGTCCAGCTTCTATCATTTGCGGCGAGTACCCGCCATCCAACGATCTGTGTCCTCAACAAATTTTTTCGACGATGGTTCATGCTTTCATCTGTCCCCGCATCGACTACTGTAACTCATTACACATCGTCCTACCAAAACTCCACTTCACTGCGTTCCAGTCTGTAGGTCTACTCAACGCCCGTCTTCCTCGTTTCTCACATACCGGGTATCTCTACTTTCATGACCCAACATATTCATTGGCTTCCTCTGACTGATAGGATTCAGTCCAAAGTCCTCTTTCTTACAAGTAAAGCGTTTCTGGGTCAAGTTCAACGCTAGCTTTGTGATCTTATCATGCAACCTATCTCGGCAACTTCTGGACGTCCTCTACGCTCTTTAGACCGTCAGGACCTTCTAGTACCTCAGTCTAGAACTACCACAGCTCAGCATCGTGCCAACGCCTCTGTTGGCCGTTTGCTATGGAACAGCCTTCCTGCTGTGACTCGTGCTGCAATCTTATCTAGTAGCACAACTGTTTCTGCTCGTTCTCTTAAGACTTTTCTTTTCTCTAGCGGTTTTTCGCACTGGGAGCGCCTCTGATTAAGTTGTACTGTGAGAGGAGCTTTGTAAATCCGTAAATAGAATAGAATAGAATATGAACAATTATAGAGCGGGCAGTAAGAACCTCACGAAGGCACTAACCGAAACCACCCAACAGTTAAGAAATGAATGCGTCTTCAACAGTCTAGAAAATGTCTCCTGTGCTGCGCACACCGTAATACTCCAAATTTTTAACGACAAGGACTTTCAACGTAAGGTCCAACGCACCAAAGGCGCAGCCTGCCCGCATGGCGGTACGAGAGCGTGGATCCACCAGGTCCCCACGAGACGCAGAATGCAGGGACCCACGCCCCGTCTGGCTGGCAACTGGAACAAACAGATCGCACATGTAGCCTGGGGCTGCACCAGCCAGCGACGAGCGTACCATGAGACCGATCTTGAAGGCGATTCTGTCCTCCACCGGCAGCCAGTGCATCGTGTCCCTTTGACTCCTTTAGTGTAGGCCAAGATGTGCGAGAGCGTCGGAAGTCTGACAGCAGCTCTGGCGGCACAGTTTATTACGGACTGTGTGTAGCTGGCGTATACGGTGTTTTTGGCAAACCGACGAGGCTGTATGATGTATATAATGTAATATTATTTGAGAGTATGGTGCGTGTATCTAGATACAGTTTATAACAATACTGTATATACTAGGTATATACAATAAGCATCAATATACTATATATATATATGTATATATATATATTGTAGCATGATATCTCCAGATGGCGCCCGTGATTCAATTCCTTCTCAAACCTCCAGAGAGAACAATGAGTAGTAGACGGGCTACGAAGAAGAATTCTATCCATGAACTCACGTAAGAGCGACAAATAAGGAATGAAAGACAACAGCGAAACTCACGTGAACGACAGACAATTCACCACTGACAAATAGATGAAACAGATTCTAACAAACGGAGATGTCAAGAAATTTATTATTTTCACAGCTATTAATGAAACGCTTCGCATAAACTTAGTGCTCGAGTCGTCGTTTCTTCAGCTGTTTTATTAACGCTACAATATGTTTTCTTTTTCCTAAAGCTTGCTTTTACACGAATTTCGCATAATTCTGTGTCTCTCGATTTGATTTCTTTACATAGTTCTGGTGTCTATACTTTGTTCAAATTCTGTGGATTGGCCTCGTACAAAACCGGTTTGTTAGGTAACACTAGACCGAATAGACATTGACTCGGAAAGGAAAAAAATGGTAAGTCATCCGCAATAAAAAAAGTCAGCAATTAATCTGCAGATGAAATGTAAATGTATCCTCTTAGGATTGTAGTTAGTATCGATCCTATGTCTACTGCGAAAGACACGATACGATGGCGCTCGGTAACTAAGCCATAAACAGGTCATAAATCATCGGAAAATAATCAGAATATTGATGATTGATCCGAATATTAATCCGACTAATTACCGACAAATAAATCGCAGTAGATTGAAAAACTATTAGACACCTGAACATTGAAAACAAAGACAAAATAAAAATAGAATAACATTAATCGTGTTCAAACACTTTTACAGACAATACCGAAAATAACTAACTAATCACGTTCAGACAGATTGCCAAAGGTGATCAATCTTACCAGGAAATCGAAGACACTCTTTCCGAGCATGTCGAAAGCAATGCAGACGTGTCCGTGATACGTAAACCAGTCGAGCATCCGAACACAGAGACTACAGACACACAAACACATACAGACGCACAAACACTTACAGACACACATACAGAACATAGATCAAAGCTCGTTCTATCGCGCAGAAGCAAGCAATCGTTCGGTCAAAGCGCCGCCTGTCGAGCAATCGATTTATAAGGGTCACTCTAACAATACAACATCATACCTATGGTAGCGAAAAATTCCAATTGGATTTCATCAATCACCAATCCTATCGTCGTCTGTAGACGCGCTGCTGTGATGGTGAGCAATAAGTTTCACAACGTGAATGCATTGCAAGGTCAGCTGCTTATTATAATCAACATCAGATTATTTTCTTAGCTGATCGTATTTTGCACTGTATTGCATTTATCGGTTTATATAGCGCCTCTCACAAAATAACTGTATCGCCTTTGGCGGTAGTCGTTCAATCGGTTGATTCGATTGATTCCTACATGATGATAGTTATTATTTGTATATTTTTTTAAAATATATAATAATACTGATCGAGTTAAGCTTCGAGTTGTGGATCATTTCTACACGGGTCTATCGTCTCAATGTGTGAATGGCTAACTACTAACTGCTACTGCTACTGCAGCTATCATTGCTATCAAGTATGCTGATCTTGTTATTATTAGTATCATTTTTTGGCCCTGGGATACACAAGACCCCATAGGGATTAAAAAATTACTCGGAGAATAATCGAAATATTAAATGAATTTCTAGTATTAATAACATTTATAGTCATGATGCTGCTACAACAATAATAATGGTATTATTATATATTTTTAAAAAAATATACAAATAATAACTATCATCATTATAATTTTAATAATAATAATAACCATTGCTATTTTCTGGCGGAACGCGCCTGAACGCCGGACCGGCATCTTTTTTCCAATAACGAAAAAGCACAAATAGTATTTGTATATAAACTCTGCAAATTGGATATAAAACTTTAAAATTTCAATTTCCTACATTATATAATTTATAAATAACTGATCATTATGTCCTATGAAATCAATTTGATTTGGCAGAACATCTTAGCGTCAGTTCTTTCGACAATAGCCTACAGATGCGTTCCTGCACATTTTGTTATAGGAAAAAGCGCTAATAATTAATAATGGTAATAATAATAATAGTAATAATAACAAATTGCATAATAACTTATTGGAATCTCTAAGTCCATAAGGAATTCTGTATACCTCGGGGCATGAAAGATAGTAATAATATTAATTGTTGCGGCGACTTTTATGTTTCCCGCCATTCATCTTTTACGTGTATAGCGGCGCCGTTAAAAATTCTTGCGCGCATTGCTCCTGCACAACAATGAGTATTATGAAACAATGAGTATTATGAAACAATGAGTATTATGAAACAATGAGTATTATGAAACAATGAGTATTATGAAACAATGAGTATTATGAAACAATGAGTATTATGAAACAATGAGTATTATGAAACAATGAGTATTATGAAACAATGAGTATTATGAAACAATGAGTATTATGAAACAATGAGTATTATGAAACAATGAGTATTATGAAACAATGAGTATTATGAAACAATGAGTATTATGAAACAATGAGTATTATGAATAGATTTGCCAGGAGAAAAATGCATGAGTCGGTGGTAGAAATCAAGATGAATATTTCTCTACAAGGAATCGATGTGGCATTTATTAAAGCTTCAAAGAATATGAAATAAAGCCAGAGAACTCCGCCACTATTCGCTTCCTGGCAGTGCCAGACCCCAACTTGGACGAAGGAGGAGGGCGGCGATAATGATCTTTGTTATCACACACTGTCGTTAAAAATATTAATGAAGGAAACGTCAACGAAAGGCCACGTGTACCAACTGCATCCGTATTGAATTAAACGCATCAGTCGTAGGATGCTTACCTGAGCCGGGCATCATATGGGCCTATACGATGTCTCAACACAAGGCACCTCATTCATACCTGTATTGTACAGGTGAGCTTTGATCACATCGACCAACACAGATGACACATTGTTGGCATTTATATTGCGCCTGACTGAGGCAGAATGAAACAAATCAGATGTGACAGAAGCAGCAGCGCGACGTATGCATCGATGTTTATATTAAGTCAATCGTTGCGAAAACGTTCGTAAGTGTCATTGAATAGATTGGATTTACATTTGTGTTTTAGTAAATTAGAAATCATCATCATGAAGCTTCATGTATGAGATGCGGCTAAATTGCTGCTGCAACGGTTGCAGGCCATCTGTGCATAGGGCCTTTACGATCAGCAGACGCATGTGTTATATATATATATATATATATATATATACATAGTTACATACATATATATGCATCAGATTAATATATATATATATTCATACATCTCCATCTCCATTAACTCTATGCATGTATACCAGTGTGCATACATACATATACATGCAATGCCATGTATACATACATACATACCGATTGGCAGCCTTATATATAAGCCTATATAGAGCTCTTGCTTTGCAAAATGCCAATCCATAGTATGTAGGCAGATACAATGCGCCCGTATGAGTTGGTGGAGATTGGAGAACAGGTTTATACGATGTCTGTGTCGACCTAATTATTAGGAAGCCGCCATAGATGCTTCTCACCGATGAAGAGTTTAATTTCGTATCAGATTATTATGATGCATTATTTCATTGGTCATAATATCTATGTTAGGACCCACGCGATACAGAACAGCATCAAGCGAACACTATGTCGTCCATGGGATCACACATCATATGTTATCATGTTCCTCATGCATCACCATATATATATATATGTATATATATTATATATATACATATATATATATGTTATATATATACCACTTACATATATATATATATATGTTGTAGATATATGTAGGGCCTCTATATAATATGATGTATGATTATATGCACTTAGTGGCGGCGCTGTATGGACGCAAAATACGCAATTGAGTCCCAAAAAGGATACAAAATCACCATAAATATTTCAACAACAATTTTTTAGGAAATTACTAGTCTTAGTGGTCTATACATTTACAATATATCAAAATAATTTTTTTTATTTGTTATATCTTTTACTGTTTTTTGTTGTGCAGAACGTGAGTATTGCCGCTATTGAGTAACAAATTGCGTACCCTACTTTGGTATCATCTGTTACATTAGGGGTAACCATTACCGATAGACTTAGTTTTGACCCACATATTGACCGGATCTGCATAAAGTCCAGCCAATAACTCTATGCACAACGCATCCTTGTTGCTCATGGTCTGTCGGGGACGCGCTTATATGATGTAGTTCGGGCTACCTCGCTTTCCCGCCTCCTCTATGCTTCCTCTGCATGATCAGGTTTTGCTAATGCTGGCCAGAAAAGGCGTCTCAACGCAATTGTAAGGAAAACTATACGGCTCAAGTTTCTGTCTTTTAACCAGATGACTTTTGACGACCTCAGTCTGTGGTCGTGCAGATTCCTCTCTTTTCTCTTCGGTGCTAGCCTAGGCTACACAACCTTTGCCATGTTCTAAGTTGTCTTTTGCCACCTTTAAAGATTGTCGCCTATTTACTCCGTCCTCTATCGTACAATCAAGAGATCCCACGCGCTGACGCACTAACTCAATGGGGTTTTATCACCCGAATGCTATATGATTGAATCTATTCATATTGTGAGTGTAATTAGGCCTACTATTGTTTGATACTGTGCAATTGCTTGTTATGTTTTTTGAGAGTGTACATTTGTTTAACGTTCATATTATGATGTACCCGCAGTGCGTTTGCAAGCGGTTCAACAAAGTACATACTTACTTACTTAAATTTTCAAGCGCTGGTTATAATTGCGTACCAAGTTTTCAAGGCCAGCGCCGTCACTATATGCGCTATATATACCTACGTGTCATATTATGTAGGCCTATATATATATAATGCATTGTCCTAATAATTTATACATATATATAGCATTATGGCAATCTGTACATGTAAGTAGAGTAAACGGGACAATATATAAGATGTATTATATATATTTATATATATATATATATATATGTGTGTGTGTGTGTGTTTGTGTGTGTGTATATATATATGTGAGTGTTGCGTTATGTGATGCTGTACTTAGACGGTAATAAAATAATAACCTTCGTATAGTATTGACTGAGAATCATTAGATAACTAGAGCCATAGGTTGGTCAATGTATCGAGAAGTTAACAAAAGCGCTACATAAAACCAACGCAGCTGCACAACGTATTGATCGCTTATGTTCGCATTCGTATAACTCATATCTAGGGAACTGTGTTGTGATGAGTGGCGCTATATAATGTTCAGCGCTCATAAGTGACTCGTCTATGCATCCGGTTCTCACAATGGACGCTGCAAAAATTAGAAATGTTTATCGCGTGCTCCAAGGGAGAAGCGCTGAATCGAAATAAAAGATTTACATGGTGCCAGTTCGCTTGCCAGATTCCAGGAAACGATGCTTAGTGCGTTTTGGGTACATGTATATGCAGAAACGGTTTCCAGGAAATATTTAAAAGAACGAAACAGACCGACCTAAAAATATATGCTAAGGTTTTCAATATGTACAATGTTGTATATAACCTATTTTGTTTTGTATTGTATTGTATGAGTTTTTAATGCACTTCTTGCAGTCGACGTTAGTCAGAAACCTCTTCGGGCGATGAATCTTGAGATATATAATTATTTGGGTTATAGACCTACGTGGCTTTGATATGGAGATTGTAATGTTATTTATATTTGGAATATGTAGGCCTTTTTGCCTATATAGTGTAGACGATGTTTCAATGAGCAACTTCTCTCGACAACTATTAGAGCTTTTGCATACAATGATGCAACATAGTAATTATTTTATCGCTAGACGCATAAATTAGCATCTGCAACCATTTTATCTGAATAAATTGTGCAGGGTATGTTTCTGTAAATAGGAACAGATTGACCTGATTGGTCCAGATATGTTCTTCTAAATTGGAACAAACTTATTATAAGATCCTTTTACCCTAAATATGTTCCTGAAAATAGGAAGTCATTTGGCCCTATATATGGGTTTTTGTATATAGGAACGGATTGATCATAAGCTCCTTTGGTCCTAGCTACGTTCCTGTGGAAAGGAACTGATTGAAATGAAGACCCTTTGGTCCTAGATATGGTTTTGTAACTATGAAAGGATCGATATGAAGATTCTGTGGTCCTAGATATGTCCCTGTTAATGAAACCAGATTGGTGCATGGAGGCTTTGCTGTCTCTGATCCGCCCAACAGAAGTCAGCCAATTATACTTCCCATCAAATCCAAGCAATGAATCCAACGATAAACAAAGCAATCTCCTACATATTTAATTCGTTCTGCATGTTGTCTCTGGCGACAGGAGAAGTGTGTGCACAATGGTGCCAAAACCAACAGACATTTGACGTCTACAACTGAAAGTGTGGTTTTCCGGAGAGAGGTCCATTATTATACTGCCCGCTCTACACAAGGTCCTCTGGGAGTGGGGTGGGGTGGAAATGGGATGAATGATAAACATATTGGTGTTTGCATGCCAGAGTGGTTGTCTTTATCTCCGTTTCTTAGTCTCTGTCACTTTTATATATCTTCTGTGCTCCTTCTCTTTGTATCGCTTTGCATGGCTCTGTCACGCTTCTGTCTTTCTCCATATCTCTATCTCTCTCTCTCTTCATTCTGTCCATTATCTCTCTCTTCCTCTGGCTCTGTCTTTGTCTATGCCTCTGCATCTGCCATTCTGCCTCTACCTCTGTTTCAATCTATCTATCTATCTAACTGTCTGTCTATCTGTCTGTATATCTTTATGTATGTCTGTCTGTCTGTTTGTCTAACTGTCCGACCGTCCGTCGGTCCATCCATCCATCCATCTATTAATCTATCCATCTCTCTGTCTGAATCTGTCTCTCTCTGTCTGAATCTGTCTCTCTCTGTCTGAATCTGTCTTTCTCTGTCTGAATCTGTCTCTCTCTGTATGAATCTGTCTCTCTCTGTCGCTCTCTCCTCTCTCTATCTCGCCCCCTCTCTCCTCTGTCTGTCTGTCTGTCTGTCTCTCTCTCCCCTCTCTATCTCGCCCTTCTCTCTCTCTCTCTCCTCTCTCTCTGTCTCTCTCTGTCACAAACACACACACACTCTCTCTCTCTCTTTCTCTTCACCTTTCTCACTTCGTCTCTTACTCTGTTTTTGCTTATCTGCCTCCTTTGTCTCCCCACTTCTCTGTCTCCAAGTTCTGTCTCTCTGTCTAATTCTCACTTCACCTCTCCTATAGTTGTAACGTCGTGCGTATACCTCTCATCTCACAGATCCACATACGTATACGCGTGCTTGTCTCTTTACATCATTGTCCGTGTCCTGCTCTGTTTGTCCTTGTCCGTATCGTTGTCCGTCTCTTCGAAATATGACCTTGACAGTGTCCTACTTTTCTCCGTTAGGGTCCTTCTCGTTCAGCTTCTCCAAAACGTTGATTTCCAGTTTAGCCGCGTCTCTGTATTTATCAACATTCTTGATTATCTTGAGAGCCACCGTCTCCCCCTCTCTAAAACAAGACAAATACCACTGCATGGCGCAAATAACTACATCGGATGCCAATAAAAATCACCTAAATTCCATATAGGCAATTAAAAATGACAAACAACCCGGTGTGTCGATAAAAACAATGCAGACTACCACGTGGGTCAATAATCCCACCCGTCAATTATTGGGTATGCTAATGATGTTCTCCTGATCAGCACAGTTTATTTCAAAATGAAATGGTTCAGTAATCCGAGTGGTCCTTATTTCGGCAGATCTTATTTCTATCTATTTGTGTAGAATCTTGAAGGCAAGATACAGAATGATAAAATTTGCCTATAAAATTATATTGAAATTACTTTGCTGTTAGTGTAGAGAGTACCTTTGATTGATCACGATTACAACTACTGCGTCAAACAGTCTTTTATACAATCTGTATCTTTTAACTCCGCCAAAGCCGGTCCTAAGCCCGGTTGAAAAAGGAGGAGGGTTGGGGCGCGAGGTTGACAACCTCAGCCCCGTCAAAACAAAAGCGACCGCTACAGAAACAACAAGAGGACGCCACTCCGGTTTAGACAAGACTTGAAGGAGATGGGAATCGACTGGGAAGACGCGAAAGAGACTGCTAAAGATCGTACGGGATGGAGAGCTCTTGTCGATCAATGTTCCAGAAGGAACGAGAGGAACTAAGTCTAAGTAAGCGTATATAATCACCACATTTCAGTTCAGGCGTCACACCATAATTATGCTTCACATCGTCTATATATGCAAATGTACAATGATTGGATAATTAAATCCTCCTTAGGCTGACCTGCTCATGTCTCCACATTCAGTCACCTTTCCGAAAGTACCTTCTCCCAGCGTCTTCATAATTGTATCTGAAGGAATACAGATAAAAACAGACGAGGAATATAAATAAAAACAGATGAGGCATATAGATAAAAACAAATGAGGCATATAGATAAAAACAGATGGGGAATATAGATAAAACAGATGAGGAATATAGATAAAAATAGATGAAGACTATAGATAAAAACAGATGAGGAATATAGATAAAAACAGATGAGAAATATAGATAAAAACAGATGAGGATCGTAGATCATAGATAAAAATAGATGAGGATTATAGATAAAAACAGATGAGGAATATAGATGAAACAGATGAGGAATATAGATAAAAACAGATGAGGAATTCATAGATGACAAGTTTTCCATACCACAAGAGCACTCAAAAACAACGTAATTCAAAAATCAACCCAATTCCTAAAGCATCCGTTCTCCGATTATCGTAATCTCGACGCAGGATTTCGAATGACGTCGCCGCTAATCATCTTTTGTAATGATACAGCGCCGTTAAGTACAAAGAACCAAACTAACTCATGTAGTCACGTGATCGAGGCTTTATCGCCAATGACCATCCAGGTCATCGTGGATGACTCGACCTTGTGACCTGCAACTAAAAGTGATCCATCTATCGTCTGCGCAATGTCTGGGACATACCGTGTCACTGGGATATCCCCTTGTAGATTACATCTCGGTGTACCATGATCCACCAGGCTGTGGTCGTATGTATATCGTGCGTTTGCTCTGTGCTTTAAGAAAACTTGTAAGTTGATGCCTGATTGACGGCTTCCTCAAAGCTTTTGTTTGCGCGCACAGCCTCCTTCATCTAGAGTAGTTATATTTGTTAGCAACAAATATAACTACTATCTAGCGGGATCATTTTGTACGGGACGTTTATGACTCGGTGTAAACGAACAGTCCTGACAGATACGCCAACTGTGCCAAATGTTCCATCTGTGTCAGCTGTGTCAACTGTGCCAAATGACCCAAATGTACCAAATGTGCCAATGCGCTGGTTCTGTGTACATGATCCTGACTTGAGAGTCGTCCATTGCAGCCTACATACGTACGGAAGTACGTCATTCCATAAACCCACGTATGGTGGCGCTGTAGCTGCCTAAATAGCTAAAGAACGTAAAATGAGATCTTCACCTACAGAAATTTCATTGTCCTATCGTAATTGTAATCTCCAAATTTCTAAAGCGCCACTTGAAAGTCAAGCGCAGGACACCAGCTTTTTCACGAGCGCTATCCTCAAAGGAGCTTTGATTTTCACCTCACGCAAATCGACGTGAATACTATGTATGTTACAGGCCATAATATGTGAAACAGGGATTTAGTAAAATGCCTGATTTCTAAGATTTTAGGCAGTATGAAAAATCACCCATTTACGGTTAGGATTAGAGTTAGGGTTAGGGTTAGGGTCAGGGTTAGGATTTTTGTAGGGTTATATAGTGCAGGGTTAGGGTTAGTGTAGAGTTAGGGTTTTACAAATTGCTTAGGCATTTAAAAAAATCCCTAGTTTCACACATTGCCTGCAGCCTATATATATATATATATATATATATTGATTAGTTGACCTAAAGACAGAGAGAGAGAGGCTGCATCAACGTTGCGATTAGATCTGTTCGTTTTTTTAGAGGCGCCGCGTTGCTCGGTCTCGATCCTCCCAATCGACTCATATAAAATGTTGGGACAAAATTCTCTCGGGAAAGATCGACCGAAATACTGCTAGCAATACGGTCGGCCGGTCAGCGATCAGGAAAATCGATAGGAGATATCATGTCGCATGCGTTGACGATATGAGATCCACGAAATAGACACACATTTGGACAGTATACGCTGTTCAAATAGCCACGTCCCCACCTCTATTAGGTACGGTAGGGTAACAACAAGGCAATCAAGGGCAAGGACGATAAGAGTATTGGTAAAAGGAAGATAAGAAGATAGGTATTAGGAGGATAAGAGGAAAGGTAAGAGGAAAGGTAAGAGGATAGGTAAGAGGAAAGGTAAGAGGAAAGGTAAGACGAGGGTATGCATTGGATATATTTACATCGGTCATTGATGATGTCTCCTTCTTTGTAGATCAAGTGTCCATCGTCATCGTCCGAGTGAGTTGTGGTCTGCTGTAGCGCACACGGTCCGTCTGTCTGGACCTAGATATAATAATCAACGCTCTCCTTAAGACATACAATACAAATGTCTCTTGAAAGTTCCATTCATCCAATTAGTTCAGGAGTGCACACACTCATCCTATAGACGGTATAATTGCAGTTACAGTGCAAAGCAATTATTCTGCGCGAAGGCACTGCTTAAGTCCCTACACAGTAACTTCTCGGACGAGGATCGACCCCTACTCTCCGCGTTATAGGCCGACCGCTCTAACCAATCGGCCACCGTGTCACACACAGACATACATGCCCGCATATATACACACATGCATGTATACATACATTTGTCGTCCGAGGAGTCACTTTGTAGGGACCTTGAGCAAGTCCTTAGCGCACAACTGCTCTGTTTTACAACTACAGTTGCGCCGTCGAGGCGTTTGTGCACTTCTGGGCTGCTTGTAAGAAGGGCAATATAAAAGATTCAGTTGTATTGTGTTGTATTGTATTGTATTGGCGCTCCCTTTGTAGTCAATGTTAAATTATTTGCGAAGCAAGTACGCTGTCTAATATTTCACCTCCATGTAGTGTTGTTCGTGAGTCGCATGGCATCAGACGACGACATCTTCCAGTTAAGTCTGAATCGAAATCTAGATCCGCTAAAGAAACCCGGTTGATATTCGATTGATATCCGTTGATACCCGCTTGATACCCGCTTGATATCCGGTTGATAATTTAATATCCGGTTAATACCCGCTGATATCCGACTGATATCCGGTTGATAACGCTTGATATCCGGTTGATATTCAATTGATATCCGGCTGATACCCGCATGATATCCGATTGACATCCGGTTGATATCCTGATATTCTGTTGATATCCGATAGATTTCCGGTTGATACCACCCTGATATCCGGTTGATATCGGGTTGATATCCGGTTGAAATTCGATTGATATCCGGTTGATATCCGATTGATATCCAGAGAAATTCGCTCGATTTGACTTCAATTAAACTCGAACAACTCCGAAACAAACTCAGCGACAAATAACTTATGCATTCCATCACCAGTTTCTTTTCCTCGATACTGAACACCTTCTCACAAAATAATTCCTTATGATTCCTCTTCTTCCCTTTCCCTCTTTCGTCATCTCAACTGAGATTCACCATATCCGTCTGCCTGGCTTCCAGTCTTACCTGTCTGCCTAAATGCCTGCCTGCTTTGCTTCCTACCTCCCTGTTGTTCCGTTGACTCCCTCCCTGTCATCAGTAAGGCTAAGGATGATGATGATAAAGCGATGAACTGTATCACGAGAGTCTGTCAGTCAGTCACTCTGTGTGTGCGCGCGTGTTAGTCTGCCTGCGTGTCTGCCTCATTTCCTGAATTTCTGCATGTTGTCACTCGTCTGTCAGTTAGTCAGTCATTCAGCCAGTCAACCAGCCAGTCAGTCAGTCAGTCTGTCTGTCTGTCTCCCTGTCTGTCATTCTGCCTGTCTACATCCCTGCCCCTTTGGATCTTGACATTGAATCGTTCTTGCCTCCACCTGCTAATTGACCTTCGTATGACTGGTTTCTGACTCTCTGTGCATAAGTTGGTTATCGCCAGTTTCCGATTACATTCGTAGCTATACACTCAGTTTCCGACGACAGTTCGTATTCGGCTACTTCATTAGCGGTCGTATCCGTGTGGCTCTCCTTCTGATTTCAAGTCACGTATAACTGTTGTTTGTTCCGTTCATTTCGCTTTGATGCCGAACGCAGCAATAAAAGGCCAACAACGAGTCTCGTAAAATCCGATTGCTCTAAATGCGCCACATAAAAGAATTTGTTTCTCTGTAGCCCGAAGCCTCTGGTCTCTGCCGTCGGACTGTTTATATCCATTCCCAGTTAAGTCACACATGAAAACAGGATATGTTGATGAGTGTGATAATGGTGATTATTCGGCAAGAGCCTGTGATCTTGTTGCTGCCGCCGCTGCTGCTGCTGCTGATGATGATGACGATGACGATGACGATGACGATGGCGATGACGATAACGATGACGACGAAGACGATGACGACGACGACGATGATGATGATGATGTTGATGATGATGATGATGACGACGCCGACGACAACCATGATGATGATGATGATGATTGTGATAATGGTGTTTCATGGGTTGAGGCCCATGATGTTGATGATGATAACGATGCGGATGACTTAAATTATGCTAGTGATGATAATAATGTTGCGTCTGTGATGCTGATCATGACGATGATGGTGTTGTTGTTGTTGAAGATGATGATGCGAATGATGACGATGATGGTGTTGTTTTTATTGTTGATGATGATGATGACGCTTATAATGATGATGATGATACTTATACTGATGATGGTATCGCTGCTGCCGATGACTATCATGAAGCTGCTGATGCTATTGTTAATGATGATGCTGTTGCTGGTGTTGGCGATGATGTTGATGCAGTGACTGAGGTTGATGATGCTGAATACATAGGGGTCGCTGCCCCTAGTGTAGTGTTTGTCAAGAGGATGTTCAGCCAAGCTTCCTCCTCTTTGTCCAATGTCGATGGAAACACCCTCATCCCCCTTCTCCTTCGTTTGTCCCTCTTCGCCCTCTTGTATCTACCTATCATCGTCCTGCCAATCTCTCATGATACAGTTCATCTCTTTATCATCATCCTTACCCCTCCTGCTTTTCACCCGCTCCATCTTCTTCTTCTCTTCTCCTTCATCCTCATCTTCAGTACCTTCTTCTTCTTCTCCTTCTCCTTCTTCGTTTTGCTATCTTCATCTTCAACTTCATCTTCCTTCATCTTCATCTTCAACGCCGCCTTCTTATTTTTCTTCTTCTCCTCCTCCTTCTCCTCCTCCTCCTCCTCCTTCTGCTTCTATTTCTTCTTCTTCCTTGTCCTCATCTTCTTTTTATTCTACTTCTTCTGCATCTTGTTCCTTCTCCTTCCTCTTTCTCCTCATTATTCCCTAACTTTTCTTTCCTCTAATCTCCATCTCCTCCTCTTTCTGTCTACCTCATTTCCTCGTCTTCTGAAAATTCACCTTCTCCTTCCTTAACCACTCAGCTCAGCCTTCGATCCCTGAAGAGGCTTTGGTAAGACGCAAAGCAGGACAGATAGAAGCTTTGCAACCTGCCTCACAATTCGGCCTACATTCACGTCCTATTAAATTTTTTCTCATCTGTTACCAATATATCATGTAATCTAACAAAACAACATTACAACTAATTCTATTGTTTATTCCATAATCTCCTCCTCTTTCCTTCACTAACTCCATCTCCTGCTGGGAGTTCATCTTCTTCCTTCTCCTCTAATTCCATATAATCCTACTCGGCAGGATTCATGCAAATTAGTCAATCCACCTGTCAATCCTCTCCGAATAATCGTCCTTCTCATCCACAATTTCTTTTCATTTGCCTTTTCCTCATACATTGTCTCCTACTCTTCTTTCAATACTCCTTCTGCCTCTCCTTCTATTCATGCTCTTCTTCTAGTTCTTCTACCTATATTCCCGCTCCCACTCATACTCCACCTGGTTTACTCATCCTCCCTTTTTCTTCTCGACCTCCTTCCTCTCATCCCTATGTTCCTCTACTTTTCTTTCATCGCCTTTCTTTTCTTCCCCGCCTTCTCCCATTCTCCACCATATTCTCCCACTCCTGTTCTTCGTAGTCACCCTTTTTTCTCCTCCACATTCTCTTTTATCTCCTTCCCCTCCTTCTTTATTCACTACTCCACTACTCCAACTCCTCCTTCTTTTTCTCTTTCTCCTCCTCTTTTGTCTCCTTCTACTCCCTCTCTGCACCCACTCCTTCTCCCTCTCTGCTCCCACTCCTTCTCCCTCTCTGCTCCCACTCCTTCTCCCTCTCTGCTCCCAATCCTTCTCCCTCTCTGCTCCCACTCCTTCTCCCTCTCTGCTCCCACTCCTTCTCCTTCTCTGCTCCCACTCCTCCTCCCCTTTGTCCTGCTTTGTTCCGTTGGTGCATGGGAGCCGTGTGGAGTAATAGAGAACATACTTGGGCCTATATAGAGCTGAAGAACCGAGTTACATTCGGCTCCCGTAATAACCTGCCATCATTCGTTCATATCGTACTTGTAAACTGCGGTCTGTCAGTTTGAAATTAAACTAAAAAAAACTGCTGTTTCTGCACGTTCCGTTCTATAGCCCTGAGACATTGTCTTCTGTTCCTATTGTCTGACCATCTCCAGAACGATGGTCATCGATGCATTCGACTAATTAAGTCAAAACACGTCTTCAATCGATCGATCAAAGCGATAAGCGAAATAGAGCAAACAAGTCATATTCTAAGTCACTTAACAACCATCATAATTATGCAAATAGCCGCAGCGTCACACACACACACGCACAGACACACACAAATACACATACACACACCAGTGACCAAGACAAGAAGTTAGAATTGTGAAATAGAATAGCATGTACAGTTATACACAGATAATAAATTATGTGTCTGGTTCCATGTTTTTGGCCGAATTTAATCAAACAAACACACACACCACACACACACACATACACACACACATACACACACACATACACACACACACATACACACACACATACACACACATACACACACACACATACACACACACATACACACACACATACACACACACGCGGAACAAAGAGAAGACGCCGGATTCATGAAGCCCATAGGTCGATGAGAAGCTGCAGAAATAAGAGATGGAATGTAATTACTGAGATATTCCGGAGCAAAACACAGTTTGGACTCAATGACCAAGACAAGAACTTAGAATTGTGAATACAGTAACATCTGCAGTTGTACACAGATATTTGTTTGGTTGTATAGTTGTCTGCTTCTGCTTGGATTTCTTCCTGAGTCCTTCCGCTTAACGACCTATATGACCGTCTTTTGTATGGTTCAGTGCCAATCGTCTTGTCTGTCTTCCTGCTTAACATTTTGCCTGCCTGCCTGCCTGTCTGTCTGTCTGCGTAATCCAGTGACTTCCTGCATGTCTCTCTGCATGTGCCTGTGCCTTTGCCTGTGCCTTTGCTTGTTCTTTTGTCTGCTCTTCAATATGCCCCTCTACCTGTCCCTTTGCCTGTCTGTCTTCCTGTCTCTTTGCCTGTCGAGATGTGGTGACGCGATAGAATCATTTCTGAGAAGGAAATCGATAACAGACAGCGCTATGAACGGATGGACGTTTAAGGTTTCTGTGGAAGAAGTGATGGATGGAAGCAGACCACACAACAGATGAAGGATCAAGGGATGCTAAACAGCAACACCAACAACAGCCTCAGCAGCCTCAGTCTCAGCAGCCACAGCAGCAGCAGCAGAGCAACACTCCTCTCTTTCCTCTCAATCGACGAAACGACGACGAACTCCAATGTCAACGGCTATCTAACTATAATTAACGACCAAATGCCTACATCACATTATATATATACACAAGCATGTGAATATATTTATATATACAAGCATGTAATTTATAGATGACGCATATGCACGTATTTATATATATACACGAAAGTGATATATATATCCTAATCGTGACACGGTGTCCAGAGTAGTAACCATTTTATTTCTTGGCCTCCACGTACAACAATTCTTGTATGGAAAGTGCACATCAAAAATGCGGCATTCAAATGAAGAAAATCTGGAAATTCTATCTAGAATTGCTCGCTCATTATCTATCGCCATCCTTACTATAGCTTATACTATACGATGATTGATCCATAGTGTAACCAACTGTAATCTAATATAGTCCTCCAACTATCCTACAAAACTAATTAGATTAGATATCCTTCAAAAATGCTCTCCACATCGCTGCATGCTCCTCTTAATCCTATCATCAATCATCGAAGAGCAAATTTACTAAACTACTTTTACAAAGACTGGACCAAATAATTATTCAATGATAAATTATTACCTCCGATTTTTAGAACTATGTTGTACATGTATACTGTAGGCCTGTATCTAATTATCCAGGAATAGCTCCTATTCCCTGCGCTCCTCCGACAGCCATAATAGACCTGTCTAAGGCCGAACCAATACTCGAAAATTCTCAATTGAATGTGCAGGTCCATATGCCTGGAATTAAATTCCAAATGACCTACTTGTTCCATATAGTATTCATAATCGATAAATAATAATAGAAAATCACCTGTTAACAATTTCACTTGAATAACACGTGTACACTTTCCGTCTCCTATCTAGCTGGTTAAGTTTACGGTTTTCAATTTGAATTGTGTTGTTATAGACTCTACAGCTGCTTACTGTATTCCAAGAAAATGGTACTAGCCGATTAGCAGTATATGCCGCCGGTACCCTTAGAGAGATAGAGATGCAATACAAAGTATCGCATACATGATTATATATATATATGATTATATATATATGATTATATATATATATATATATTTGCAATACAGCTCTAAATTTCTATATAGGGCCTCTTACAGTGCATACCAATCAGAGACTCTTTCAGTGCGAGATACCCCAGACAATATATAGAGTGGTCTTCACACAATGAACGGAGGCTCTTTGCTCACCAATTAGTAGGGAGGAACGTGTTGAAGGAGGGAGTTGTTTTCATAGTGCAGGACCAATGAAGGCAGATGCTCGTGTTGTAAGCATGGCAGTCCTTGCACGTGAGACAAAGAGATCGTGTCGGTCAAGTGAGTTGGTGTATTATACATAGTTTTGCTTGCATATATTATTGATCCTTTTATTCTTTTTATGCTATACATCTGACGATTGTATATATATACGTATATATATTATATATATATATATATATTCACGGGACATTCACGGAAACCGTCGCATTACAAAGACTGGTGATAGAGTGTAGCTTTTGAATATATGTACATTTAGGTTGGCCGTCTCAGACACGGACTGCAGTGTGCGTGAATGCAAAATGTCTCTTGCTTTCTTCTACAACGGTCGTTTTGGGCGCGACCGTGCTCATCTCTCGATGAACTCACACACTGCTTGCAATCCGGCAGTGCCAGTCCCGAGCCTGGATAAAGTATGGGTGCGACGTTAGTCATAATCATCTGTCATCACGTGTTGTCTCCTAACTGAAACTTCTCTTTCAATGACCAATCGGGTATTGGTGGTAATGCATATACATGTAATGTAACTGAAGATTGTAATTGTAATGGAAAGCTGATGATGTGGCGCAATCAAAATTTATATAGGCTGACCTTGATGAGCCCGTGAGTGAGGCTGTGCAGCTGCTTACTGCTGCTTACTGTATTCCAAGAAAATGGTACTAGCCGATTAGCAGTATATGCCGCCGGTACCCTTAGAGAGATAGAGATGCAATACAAAGTATCGCATACATGATTATATATATATATGATTATATATATATGATTATATATATATATATATATTTGCAATACAGCTCTAAATTTCTATATAGGGCCTCTTACAGTGCATACCAATCAGAGACTCTTTCAGTGCGAGATACCCCAGACAATATATAGAGTGGTCTTCACACAATGAACGGAGGCTCTTTGCTCACCAATTAGTAGGGAGGAACGTGTTGAAGGAGGGAGTTGTTTTCATAGTGCAGGACCAATGAAGGCAGATGCTCGTGTTGTAAGCATGGCAGTCCTTGCACGTGAGACAAAGAGATCGTGTCGGTCAAGTGAGTTGGTGTATTATACATAGTTTTGCTTGCATATATTATTGATCCTTTTATTCTTTTTATGCTATACATCTGACGATTGTATATATATACGTATATATATTATATATATATATATATATTCACGGGACATTCACGGAAACCGTCGCATTACAAAGACTGGTGATAGAGTGTAGCTTTTGAATATATGTACATTTAGGTTGGCCGTCTCAGACACGGACTGCAGTGTGCGTGAATGCAAAATGTCTCTTGCTTTCTTCTACAACGGTCGTTTTGGGCGCGACCGTGCTCATCTCTCGATGAACTCACACACTGCTTGCAATCCGGCAGTGCCAGTCCCGAGCCTGGATAAAGTATGGGTGCGACGTTAGTCATAATCATCTGTCATCACGTGTTGTCTCCTAACTGAAACTTCTCTTTCAATGACCAATCGGGTATTGGTGGTAATGCATATACATGTAATGTAACTGAAGATTGTAATTGTAATGGAAAGCTGATGATGTGGCGCAATCAAAATTTATATAGGCTGACCTTGATGAGCCCGTGAGTGAGGCTGTGCCAGTTACAGGAACAGATGCAGTTCTCCAGGCAAGACTGCAGCCATCTTCTCATCACTCTCTGTCTCGCCTTCTTCTCCTTTGTCTCCAGTTGATGTCATGTGACGCTGATGCCTCGTCCGTTATCCTGTCACATGCAATGGTAATAATGACGACAATAATAATAATAATGATAATAATAGTCCTAATAATTACAATTATTATGAGTATAATGATAATAACAATAATAATTAGAAAAGATTGACCATGATGAGTCCGTGAGTGAAAATGTGCCAGTTATAAGTATGATGATGATGATGATGATGATGATGATGACGATGACGACGACGACGATAATGATGTCCACTGATCATTGATCCTGTGCCAACTGATCACTGATTAGCTTATCATTTGTGATATTGCGATGAGGCTCCTGGCAATATGGATGCTGGAGAACTGACCTGATTGGAAAGTAGATATTGAGCTACTGCTCAATATCTACTGCTGCTGCTGCTGCTGCTGCTGCTGCAATTGCAGATGCAGATGATGTTGGCTGTGCTTTCAATATATGAACACAGATTCAGTAGATATATCGCAAGGCATATGGTGACCAGTAACTGTAGCTGATTCCATCTCGACTCAAATTATAACAGTGTACTTACAATCAAAGCCTCTGATTTCATCGCCCTGTGATAGGCGCTATATAAATATATAGATAAATGACAACAGACGCAACATAATAACTGCACTATAATCAATACAACGGATGTGATACAATGGATACAATACAACAGAAACAATACATAAGGTACAGTACAACATATATACAACAATGAATACAACACAATAGATAGGCCTACAATACAACAGGTACAATGCAACAGATGGAACACTATGGATATACACTAAATGTAATGCAACGTCATAACGATATGCATATCGTTATGACGTGCATACTTTTGCATTCTCCTCCATAGTCCTTAGTCCCGCATATGATATGATCAATGTCATGACATTATGGAACAATGGCCACTCACCGAACAACCAGTTCACACATTGACCGACAGGTGGTGGATGCAATAACGGGTTAACAACAGATTGTCCAGATCTCTCGCTCAGCGGAGTCAGCGCCCGTCGCCTAAGATCAAAACCAGACGTTTGTTACGAAGCAGAAACAATGTCATGGATGGCGCTGTACCATAGCCTTATAATACCTGCACATTTATTGATTCTATGTATGGAAAATGATGAAAATACACTGAGCAATAATCGAAGTTATATATGCAAAACGGCCTCGTATATGGGTATATATATATATATATAGTAATTAGC
>OY365816.1:11937908-12017421 GCA_959347315.1 Bimastos eiseni | reverse complement strand
AAGACAGAGGTGCAGAGCAGAGGAGCAGAGTTCGATACCCCTATGGCATATCCCGCGTAAGGATGACTTTTCCTTCTTTCACTAGGTGGCGGCATTGGTTAAATTAGAAGTATTGTATAATGTTATGGGAACATTGCATGGCTGCCGATATTGGATATCGACTCCTGTAGTAACTTATCGTCAATCGTTCATACTGTACTTATAATCGTACTGCGGTTTATCAGTTTTAATCTAACGAAAATTAGTTTTATTATTATTATTAATATTATTGTTATTAAAAATTGCACCAGAGGTATTATTATTATTATGTCCAACGCGTATTAAAGCAGCGAAGACCCTCACGATGTGGTATAAATCCGTTGATGAGACACTCGGCCGATCACTGCTCCCTCTCGATGACTAGTGCTGATCTCCTTCCCGGCCGCTGGGCGTAGCTTCCGTCAAGTACGGACCCGGTTAGAGTAGTGCGTGTGTGCGCATATACGCTGCCTCATGGAGACCTCGGAGGGCAGCGGTGGCGGGCGAAGGCGGCCGAGCGACCGACGATGGACTGCGGCCGCTGAGCCGACCGATGCCCTCCTCCCTCGGTGGCCGACAGGTCTAGCGCACACGCATCGTAGTCCATTGACACCACTAGCCACGTAGAATATATATATATATATATATATAAATATATATATATAGTCATCTGTCTTTTAATCCATCCATCCATCCACCAATCCATTCATTCATTTCGTTTTATCCATCCATCCATCCATCCATTTATCCATCCATCCATATACCAATCCATCTAGCAGCCAAACATTCATCAGGCTACTCATTTAGCCGTTCATTCATG
This sequence comes from Bimastos eiseni, assembly GCA_959347315.1. NCBI lineage: Eukaryota > Metazoa > Annelida > Clitellata > Crassiclitellata > Lumbricidae > Bimastos > Bimastos eiseni. Next base: position 12,016,583 of record OY365816.1, on the reverse strand, counting down.
CAATCATTCGTTTAGTAGGCCTTTATTTCGTTCGCAAATCCAGTTTAGTTGTCAAACCTCTTCGAACAAGAACACAGACTTTCTAGTCTAGTGTCCAAATTATTTCAGCATCTGACCTAAAACATCGCTTGCTGAATTGAAATGACAAGAAGCACAACAGGGTAAACAATTTCAGCGCATGCGTGCTGAGAAGAGCATCAGAAGTGATTCATCAGTAGCACACGTGAATCATCCGGGTCGGTTCAGTTACATTTGTAGCCTCGCTGACATAACAAGGGTTTAAAGTGGTTCAGAAGACGCTTAGTCTGTGTTAAAACCACTGTAATTTGTCCTGTACAAATTTAATAGACCAATTTTCCAAGTCTCCTCTTAAAAGCTGTAATAGTGACCACTGAGACGGTAGTACCATACTACCATTCATACCATTCCACAGGTCTACAACTCTTCCACTGAATGGTAACAATTTCTGCCCTAATGTCAGATGAATCAGAGGAATGAGACGATTGGAAGTGGGAGGGTCAACCAATGGTTAGCTATGACTTTCGCCCAGGAGAGAAATGCAGGAGGTTCAGAAAACAGAAAACGTGAATGTCTTATGTAGATCAAGGCAGACAGAACACTGGACACAAACAGAGAAAACCGGATTGTGCTGTAGAAAATCTGTCTCGCTGCGGTATGCCACGCAGCCTGTTTAATAAATGAAAATAAATAAATAAAATGATCATATATATATAAATATATATAAAAATATATAAATAGAGAGATTTTGACTGAGATTAGGTCCTAAACTCTAAACGACCATTGACTTATATGCCTTGGACATCATGGTTAAGGCTCGATAGAAGTCATTAGATCGTATTAGATTCGATTAGAGCTCTTAGGTGTAATAAAAATTAAGGCTGTAATCTAATAGGTGAGTTTCACTATTTGGCCGAATACGAATAATTTTACCAACTATTCGGCCGAATACGAATAGTGTACAAAATAGGTCTACCGACAAATTTCAAATGTGAGCAAATGCTTAGGTAAATTTAACACACAAACTAAAATTAAACGTTGACTACATGTAATTTTTGCATCGTTCTGTTAGTCTGTGCAAACTATAAATGGCATTAATTTAACTGAACTTATAAATGAGACGGCGAACACTGCGATACCATGGTTAAGGCAGTTGAGAGTTGCTTCAGTCCACTCGAAAGATAGCGGCCGCCGCTTGTGCAGAAACAGATGTCACGTGACCTCTATTCGTATTTGGTCCGACCGCTGCTATTCGGCCGAATACCGAATAGCTATTTGGCCCGCTATTCGTCTCCTAAGTCAATACGAAGCGAATATTCAGTACAGTCCTATTAAAAATAGAACCATTTGCACTGTCTGCTCCCATTCTATTTTCAATGCTCAGTCCATTTGTTGTCTCTGTGCCATGTAATTTATTTTAGCTGATTAAAATGCTTGTCTTCGTGAATAACCTATACATGCAGACAAGAGAGAGAGGGGCAACGACAAACAATGACAGAGACAGCCAGAGAGAGAGAGAGAGAGAGAGAGAGAGAGAGAGCGAGAGGACACGAGACAGAGGCAGAAAACCAAGCAGCCAGATTATAGGAGGCTGAAACTTCTGAAAGATAGACAAAGGCAGATGAAAGCAAGCGGCCAAGTAGACAGAGGCAGACGATCAGACAGGCAGTAAGACCGAACAAAAGTGAGGCCCTCTGGTGAGAGAACATCATCGCATCATCGCACATAAACCCAATAACTCTGTTTTTATGGAAACGCGGATTTAGAGACCGCTTCATATTCTGGCATTATTAAGTCCCATCTGGTGACGAACCGATTCACGCCGCGCATGAACACGCCTGCCTCGGTCCATCAGCTTCTGCAGTCTCAGCAACCGATGAGGAAGGTGAGGCTCTATCGCGGCGTTCCAGTGACGTGCGAAGATGAATCGTTGGGAGGCGGTGGCTGAGTGATTAGAGCGCTCGGCCTATAACGCTGAGCCTGAGAGTGATGGGATCGAACCCTACCAGGTATCCTTCCCTCCTTGAGATGGTCACCGCGTAGGGGCCTCCAGCCAGGCCTTCATTCGCAATTACTCAGCGCCATCGTCGTTATATATTGGCGCTAAGTAAATGCATTTATATTTATTATACTAATAATAAATAATAATCTTTGTTTAATTTCAAACTGACGAACCGCAGTATGATTACAAGAACAGTATGAGCGAATGATTATAAGTTATTACAGGAGACGAATTTAATTTATCTCTTGTTCTATATACATAGACTCCAACTACAGTAGTGTCAATCCAATCCATGCTGCCAGTCAGCTAATCCGCGAGTTAATCGCCAGGCCAGCCAATCAGCCAGCCAATCGGCCAGCCAATCGGCCAGCCAATCGGCCAGCCAATCGGCCAGCCAATCGGCCAGCCAATCGGCCAGCCAATCGGCCAGCCAATCGGCCAGCCAATCAGCAAGCCACTTTGTGCACTGTAGTTTAATCTGGATCGACCATCGCTCGTGAATTATCTTGTACCCTGCGCTTAGCCTTTGGAGATTACGATTACGATTGAGATTACGATCTACTGGTCCACGTAATGAAGCGAGGCGCGTGTAAAAAGCCGTGCATGCCAAGTGCGTTGCGCTAGCAGCAGTCGAAGCCTCTTAAGATGACTGGACCCTTGCTCCTCATCGAAGGCTTAGCAGGGCACCAGTCGGTACAAGGCGTTGCAGATAATCGATAGCATATCGACGGCACACACCACCAACGCTCATTCAACTCAACCAATGAGGATGATGTTGCTGCTGCTGTTGTTGCTGCTGCTTGTTGCTATATGTAGATGAATGAGGATACTATTGTTGCTTATGCTGTTAATATGCTCGATTCTACTTCTCTACCACTACTTGCTTCTTCCACTCCAGTCAGTACAGTTAAAATTCTTGTGGCTACTGATGATGCCCAGGATGACACTAAACGCTGCTTCCATGGCTGCTATTGCTGTTGATACATCTGGCATAGCTACTACTTCTCCTCCTGCAATCTGAAACTGCTGCTCCTACTACTACTACTACTACTACTACTACTACTACTACTACTACTACTACTACTACTACTACTACTACTACTACTACTACTACTACTACTACTACTACTACTACAACTACTACTACTACTACTACTACTACTACTACTACTACTACTACTACTACTACTCCTACTACTACTACTTCTATGATGATGATGGGTGGTGGTGGTGGTGATGATGATGATGATGATGATGATAATGATGGTGATGGTGATCTTGATGATGCTGCTCCTGCTGTGCTGCTGCTGCTGATGACGATGATGATGACGCTTTTACTACGGCAACCAGGGCTGTTGTGGGCTGCTGTTCGTGTTGCAATCTCCTGGTCCGATCAGTAGGCCACTCAATACGTGCAAGGACGATGGCACGAAGGATGAGCGGTCGATGAAGGCTTAACGTCCATAAACAACGGATCGATATAATGCCAGACACCACGCAACACAACACAGACCGGCTCTCGACAAGGACATTCATCAAATTATAAGATATACAACACTCGAGACTCAACGATTATAGAAACAGTGCACGGAATGAAAAGAATTCTCGTTTCGGTCCAACCGTTGTACTTTGGCTCCAGAGTTCAGCTGGGGTCAATTGACGGCGTTTAAATGACCTGATATCACACTCCATGCGTCGTCTAATTTTCGATATATATCGTGACAAACAGAGGCGGCGATCTCGTTTGACAGGTGGAGGGACACCCAATGAGAGGGGTAGAAAATGTGGGAAGGGCAAACGTATAAAGTGTCCTCTTTTTGTAAAAGGTGGGGGGTTTGTCTCCCTCTACCCCCGGGATCGCTACCTCTGGTGACAAAGCTGCTCTGATTAGAGCTCTGCGACGACCTAGAAGTTTCGGCGGCGGCGCGTCGGTAATTTTTGGTCGGCGGCGGGTGGCGCGCCGCCGACCCAGAAAATTCGCGGCGGCGGCGCGGCACGGCGTAATCGGCGCAGTGTTCAATAAGTCTTAGCATACCTGCATCAAAAATTGTTCGGCAAGGTAACTTGCGTTTTAATTATATGCATATTCTACATTATCCTTTCCTGTTGTCTGTTCTCACATTTTTTCAAGAGAAACAATTATTCGCAGCGACTCAAAACAGACGTTTGCGAATAAAAAGCTACAAGTAATAATTAGGCCTATATTTCCCTTATCAAAGCACACCGAGCAGTAAAACGTGAGCAGAATGCACCACCTTTCAGGATTTATGACCCGAAAGACTTCCACAGGAAACCTTTTTCATCATTTTTAATTACCATATACTAGTCTTTCAACCTCAGCTGCCCAGTCGCAATAGTAGTAGTCGTTGTAGCAATAGAAGCAGTAGCAGCAGCAGCAGTAGTTGTAGTAGCAGAAGTAGTAGTCGGATCAACTTATAACAACTTACGGTACATCGGTACGAGCAGCGGCAACAACAGCAGGACAATGAAGAACTAAGAACATGAGAAAGAAGGAGATGAAAAGGAGCATTTCCTTAAGCAATCCCTTTTGCAGCCATGAATATGAAGCAATAGACCACACTACGTCTGCTTCTGTACCTCAGCATTTGATAGCGAGTGTTCACTGTCCAGTCCTCTCCCCGCCACTTATAATCTGTGATAAGTAACTAAAGAACAGCGATTAAGAAGATATGCATGTATCGATTAGATGACAACGAATCAATTTATTGATCGAAACCAATGTATGTAGGCCTATGAGTGATAACGATCAATAAAGCGAATTATATAATACATGTATCTCACAAGGTCGTTTTCTCTACCAAGCCATATATTAAGAAGAGGAGAAAAGGACCAGTTCCTCAAACGAGATTGGAGTATAAAGTGTTACCGTCTTCATTATCTTAGCCTCAGCGTATACGAGGGTGGCCTGGGTGGGTGGCGTCCGCTGATTTGAATCCCAGACCAGTCGAATGACACTCCAGTTATTAGGCCTACACTATCGAGCTTATGATGCATGTTAAATGTCATTTGAATCTAGTCTTGGTATTACATTAGGCTTAGGAATGCACAATGTGCAACAGACTATGTCTCCAAATATTAATACAAACAATTAATAACGTGATGTAAGTATATTGGTACTTACACATTTTCATAAACTTGTTTGTCATCCACCATTATGATGTGTGAATAAGCCTACTTGAAATAATCCAGGCAGTCGATTACACGGCTAAGACGGTGCTATAGTAGCACGCAAGCGAAATTATTATTGTCGTATAATAATCTGTAAAACTTTTAGTGATCGCCCTAACACTGGCGGCTATGGCAGATTTCCTATGTACTGAGAAGTCGATGTCGATGGTTGGACAGCAGCGCAATTGCAATTTCCTACTGCCACCCAAGGCAGAGTGGATCATTATTTGTTCAGGTGCTGCTGCAGCAGCCGCTAATTGAATGGTTTTGAAAGTCCTCTGCAGAATCCTATGAAATGTATCTGTTTAAACTGCGTATGAAGAAAACCAGACTTTTGTGGGCCTACGTGTAAGTGACCTGTGACCATAGTCTTTACGGACAGCAGGAATATCGACTTTTGTCGATGTGTCGGGACACATTATCCAGGGATCAGTGACTGAACTTTACTAATAACTGAGTTGATATCCATAATGGAATAATGAATGGAACATATGAAAGCGGAAGACCAAGAGAATGGCAGATGCCTTTGAAGAATGAGGTGTAACAAGTCTCCACAAATTTAAGGACGGTTTGGAGCGAAGTGGTTAGAAAGACATCAGACACAGGTTTACGGGCGATGAGTCCATGGTTGTTGACTGCTTGAGCATGGGCTAAATTCACGAAGGCCACGGACAGACGGTATATGTGGGTGTATATATATAAATATACGAATAAATATATATATATATATATATATATATATATATGTACACGAATATATATATAAGCATCTGTATGTATGCGTGGAATGTATATGCATCTATTTGTATACGTATATGTGGATATGTATGTGTGCATAAGTGTGTACTAATGTATGTCAATAGTGGATGCGTGTATGACTGTATGAGCAAGTATGTGCAAATACGTGTATATGAATATATATATATATAATTATGTATATATAATGTGCGTATGTCAGTGTGGATGTGTATATAGTGTATATATGTGTGTGCGTGCGTGTGTGTGAGTGTGAACAGTGAACACATCAGCGTGGGTTCGGCGGCGCGCCGACAAATTGTCAGCGGCGGCGGCGGCGCGCCGAGTCCGAGAAATCGGCGGCGGCGGCAGCCACGAAATGTCGGCGGCGCGGCGCGGCCGGCGTGAAGCTCTAGCTCTGATGTGTCACTGTACTGTAGGCTATTCTGCACCTCGACCTGTACTAATGTCCTCCACTGTGGATTCACCCCTTTCTCACGACTCTCCCTATTAGGCCTTTTTCTTACCTTAATTAATCCTGTTCTTATTAGCCGTGCTAAAGGCTAGATTTCGTCTGCGCAGTTTTCACTAGAGGCGCGATATAAATGGTCGGTATTAATGACGTCAAGATGAATGACGTCGTCAATTTGCGCAACATAAAAACAGTAAGTAGGTAAGCTAATCAGCCAATCGTTATGATTTGGTGTGCAACTGTCATTACTCACCAGAGCAGTAGAATTCAATTCATTTTAATTTGCTTTCTAATAATAGTTTTTTATATCTAATTTTCTGAGCTCCTGCAAATTGTTGCTATGACTAATTTTCAGCTGTAGGCCTACTTGCTTAATGGAGAAATCGGTTTTATTGGAAACAATAAATTGAATTGGAAATGCTACTGAACTACATGATCATATGGCTGCCATGCAGGGAGGGCCGTCCACTTCGATATTCCTTCACAATTGTCTACTGAAGCAATCTGAAGGCTACAGGCCTGGTAGCTGTGGCAACCTTGATTCCGGTGTTTAACGACATCTTGTGGAGCAAATGAATTTGCGCAGTTCGCTGGAACCTACAGGCCCATAGCCTACCCAGGGCCGTCTATTCCGGGCCTATATTCAGCTGAGTTGGCCACCACAGACAGAGAGACAGACAGGCAGACGGACGGACAGACAGGACGGACGGACGGACAGGCAGGCAGTCAGACAGACAGACAGACAGATAGGTAGACCGATTACCTACAGAATCCTATTACAGACGCCACAGAATCCAGTTAGAGCTGCTAAGCATAAGCGAGCTGTTATAAATTATTGTTCCTCGTACTTTGGAATTTCGGAAACGAATTCCGCCTGCATCCGATTGAATACGGTGAGAAAGTGGAGACGAAGCCAAACAAGCAACAGATGTAACGAGGAAAACAATGTTTTTCTCCACTGTCAAATCGTATTTAAAGCCTTTGAACAACCTCATGAAGTGCACCATAGGTGATAATTCTGGTAGGCCCTACACCTAGCCAATACGTACGCAGCCTACGTGCGTAGATAAATACCTACATAATTACATATACCCCTACATGATGAGTGATGACACGTGCTATAGGAGCCCATCATGCCGCCTATGTATGTATGAAATATGTATGCATGTACATTAAAATGCGTTAACTAAATGTCCTGAAACATAGACTAATGTATTAATGTGTTAACTTATCCTCGTGCCAACCGGTCAGAAGGACCTGTCCTCTGATTGTGCTGCGATTGCCTGCCAATAATAGAGAGTGTGACACAGATTATATTTGCCGAAACTGAGTCTATTCTTAACCAGGTCTATCCCCAACATGTAGCTAAACATCGAGCGATTGATTGACCTTCACTAGAGCCGCATCACTCGCGAATAAGCTGGTGCCCTCTGCTTGGTTTTCGAGCGGCGCTTTAGAAGTTTGGAGATTACGATTACGATCCATTACACTTACGTTTGCACTCGTGACCCTTACGCCTCGCCTAATGTTGTGAGCACTTGGACATAATTTATTATTAACTCGAAGGCCCACCTTTTGTAAGCTGGCAGTGCCTTTGCAGATCTTGCAAACGTGCGCATAGTCCAAACACACAAACCGGTTCAAACGCTTAAAACGGACTTCACGGGTTCTAAGTTACGCAAAGCTGACTTTCACATAGTAAAAGTCATCTATATGTAGTTCAAATTCCACGTCTAATCCTCAAGCAAAGTCTGGTAGGCTATGGTTCATGTTGACCCATTTTTCTAGTGACCCAGAATCCTTACAATCAGCTATGGAATCTTCGATTTCATCTGCAGAATTCACTGCGACCAAGGCCGTTGAGTCGGCCTCTCACTTTAGAACCGTCTCATAGCCTAGACCATGCACAAGGTACTTATACATGCTTAGCCTATGTGTAGGTGGGCATGAATCCAAGTTAGTTGGTATCTTTAACATTTGAAGGTCCTCCCAATGTATACACAATTACAGGTATTCTTCTTTTGGTTCTCTGCCATCCTATGAGCAGGTTCTTATGCCACTCGTCCCTTTTTGTAGCGCCTTACTTCAACTTTCTGCAACCCTCCTTCATCATTCAGTCCAGTAGCATTTCTTTCTTGTCTTCTTCCAATCATTCGTCCCTCCAGTGTGGTTCTTAGGAGGGAGTCTCTTCAACCAGCGTCTGCGTTTCATTCAGCTGACTTTCCAACCTTCGCCATATGCACATCTCAAACAAAGGCTTCCCATCTTTCGATATCTTCCTTCCTCTTGGTCGATGTTTCCCATCCGTCTAGCACTACATACCATAGCAAATAGACTTTATTATTATTCGTTTCTTCAGGTTCTTATTTAACTTTCATTAATTCCTTTCTTTTTTATAGAAGGAATCTCTCCCCATAGCTATTCTTCTATTTATTTCTACATGACACTTTGCATAATTTGGTATACTTCATATGTAACAGAACTTTCCAACTTGTTTCAGTCCCCTTTCCATATTATTAGTATCCATATGTACTGTTGCTTCCTTTCCTTTGCTTATCCTCATGGTCTTTGGCTTCTGATGTTTACTTTCAAACCATACTTTGCTGAGATTTTATTTAGCCAATCCGTCATTTTCTGTAGCCTTCCTTTTGCTCCTGCCAGCATTGTCTGATCATCTGACTATGCTTTCGTCAATCTTCCCAAACTCTGATGCTTGCACTCCAAATTAATCCCATAACTTCGACAGTTCCGTCGCCACTCATTAATTCCTCACTGTAGATGTTTTAAGGGTAATGTTGAGTAATTCTCTATACAAGTATTAATTGAAATGATTGTGTGCTTTGACAAAGCAAATCTTACACAGTGTAAGATTCCTAATTATAGTGCAAAATGAAGTTTTTTGGAAGACTGTTCCATTCTATGGGGGACCAAACTATGGAATGATGCCACAGATTCTGTAATGGTTGACGAATGAAGACCAACATGGCATGACCATGGATGCCAGACCTTTCATACGCTATAGGAATGGGCTGGGTCCAGGATATCAAGAAAACCTGCCCAGAAACACATCATGTGACCTGCATAGACCTTTAATGGGTTCTATCCCTAATTATGGACGGACCAACATCATGGCAGCAATGAGAATACCAATGAAAAACTACCCATTTCAAAACATGTTGGCCTCCTTCAGCTGAAAGCAATCTTATCAGTAAGTCAAATATTATAATCAAGCCAAGCCAGTCAGAGTGAATTGTTATCGTATGTTTATTTGTAATAAGGAGCTAAACACAAGCGTTCAATTCTCAAACAATTGCACAACAATGTTAACAGCGAATATAATAACAACGGGTCAGTTGTATCAAATTCATTCAATATTAAATCCAATGCACAAAATTGCAAAACAAAATTTGGCCAGCGTCACCGATCTGCGTGTAATAATCTACCAGCCAAAAATAGATAAATTCATTCAAACTTAACAAATAACAAATACAGCAAGCTTTATTTAAACATACATCTTAACACATGTCCTTAGCATGCAAACAACACACGGAAGTCAATGCCCAGGTGATAGTCACGTCAAGCTCTGCCAGGTAGCCAGACGCATTGTAAGGAAATTTATAGAAAGGTGGGTAGGTTGAACAGTGTAAATTTCCGGTTTCCTTTCAAGAGGCCCACAGCAGACTGCTATTGGCTTTTCACGCATTAGCGACATGTGAGGCATGGTACGAAGGCATTTTGCCTGACATTTATATGTAAACACCAGCTACAATTCACTTTGATTAAGTTTTGTACTAGGACACAAGGGTTGAGCCGTGGATGGGCCTCTACTAAAAGACTCTAACAGTAAATGTATTGCTGCCTTTGGAGATCAAACCACTTGAAAACCATCTGTCAAACAATTAATCATGCAAGAAACAAGCCAACGCCAAACAAACTAAAGAAATACGCAATACGAATTTCATCAACTTATCTATATAGAGCTACAAAAGTTACCTCAACCGTTAATAGCTGCGTTCTTCTTCGGCCGAAGCACACTATCTAGCCACGCATCAACTACTGCCTCAAACGTGGAGCAGCGAAAGTCACAAACCAAAAGTTCCCAAAACATCACGCGTACACAAGACAAAGACAATTTCGAATTCTGCTAGAAAAATAAATAAACTGCCTAAAGTAAACTAAACACACAAAGGAAAACACCAGTTAGACAATCCAGCTATCACCACCGCCTCATAAAATATACGTCTGCATGAAAAGAAAAACTGAAACACCCAACACAATAAGCGGAAACATGGAGAGGCTGTTTGGTTAGATATTTTGATGTCTCTTAAACTTCAGTTACGCCAACCGAACAATGGAAAAATTGCAAAGTTAATGCTTTACTGCTATAGATAGAATGTTCTAAATCAAATAGCAAATGCTTGCTTAACACTAACTTAAGAACAGGGCACGTCTCCTGCCCGCGGTGCAGCCGTGCGCGGTGAGCCGAGGATCGCAGCCGGCGAGCGTCATCCTTCCTCAATCCGCTCTTTCCTCCTCCTCCTCGCCCTGACTGTCACGCTGGTCGTTTAGCCTGGCCCCGCGCGGTCTCCGTATCTTCTCCGACCCAGACCGCGCCATCTCCAGCCTGAGGGCCTTGTCGCTGATCTGCAGCCCCTCGAGCGCCACCAAGGCCTCTTCGGCGTCCTGCTGGGTCTTGAAGTTGAGAAACGCGAAGCCCGATGACCCGCGCCACAGCACTCTCAGCGGAGTGACCTTGCGCTCCCTCACCTTGACCTTGAACTGGCTGACCCGCAGCGACCTGGGCAGGCTGCCGACGTAGACGGAGCCCTCGTTGTTGTCGTACACGGGTCGTCTCCTGTTCCACGGACCGGGCCTTCTGTATCCTCCCCTGTCGTTGTACCCTCGGCTGCCTCCGCCTCCTCGTCCCTCTCTCCTGTTGTCGCTGCTATTTCTCTCAGCCTGCCTGCTGCCTCCTCGTTCCTCTCCATCGTCCCTGTTCTCCTTTCCGCTTCTGTCGTCGCTGTCCTGCTTGTTGTCACTGTCGTTCTCGCTGGTCCTTCGATTGTACCTGCGGTTCCTGTAGCTTCGGAACCGACCCTTCTTGTTGACGCGGCGGTTGTCTCCGTCTCGGTTCCTCTGTGAGTCCTCGTCCTTCTCCTTTTCCTTCTCCTTTCCGTCATCCTCCCCGGTGGTCTCGGCCTCATCCTGGTCCTTCCTTCGCCTCTCCCTCCTTCTGAAGTTTCCTCTGAAGCCTCTTCCTTTCTCGTCCTTCTCCTCATCCTCCAGCACCACGTCCTCCAGATCTGTTGGATTTTCCGCCTCACCCTCGAGGGCGACGTTCCTTCCTGCCTTCAGCTCTCGAAAGCGCAGACGCCGTAAAACAGGGATATGGTTCAGCTTGTCCGGGGTCAGCACCGACCAGATGATGCCCTTTGGCTTCGGCAGGTTGCCGTCGCACTTGATGACCCGGGTCGGTGTGACGATGTAGTCGACAGGCAGGTCGTGGGGACCGAAGAGGTCGTCTGACAGGTCAAGTACCTGACAATCATGAACCATAGTGACCACTACCACCTTGCTCTCAACTACACCCATTGAAACCATCATTGCATACTCAAGGTCCGACAGGCCACCCCCTTTGCCAATTCTCCATCCTAAAAAGAACACAAAATTGCACATATAGAAGCCCAACATACATTCAGATATGCATTTATACACACAAATAAATAAATGCACAAAGATAAGTAATGATATGTTCACATGTATCTTTAATCGAAGAATTTCTAGTCATACTTATACAAAATTCTTTAAATGTCATTTTAGGCACGAGACCCTTCATCCACTTAAGCAAAATGCTAGGTATGCTATGATTTAAGCCATTCCAACCCCGATATATAAACTCCACAGACAAGTAAAAATCAAAAACTAATCTTCCTTCTGGGTACCTCCAATTACCTGGAGAGAAGAACTGAATAAGAAAGATGGAAATCCTATGAAATCCTTCAGCAGATGGAAAGATAGTGCTGTGCTATGAAATCCAATCCCAGTTGGATTTCATAGTACAAGCGCAGCAGGAATAATGGAAAGCCTAACTGAGCTTCTTGCATCGAAGAGGAAATAAGAAAAATAGAAAGCCCAGCTGGCTTCATAGATAGAAAATAGGAACATGGGAAGCTGTGTTTCACAGATAGGAAAAGGAAATATGGAAAACCCAATTGAGCTTCCTGTAGCAGAGTGGGGCTCACAAATAATTGTCCAAGGCAAACATTCAAACACATGTAAATGAACAGTTTTATCATCTCTAGGTTATGCTAAGCAATATTACAATTCATTAAGGACAAGTTCATAAAAAGTTACATAACTTAATATACACTACTGGCCAATGAATGAATGGAAAAATCAGTATATATAGTTTCATCCAAGCCACGAATGAGATTCTGTAGTCTACATGGCAGTTATAATATTATAGCTAAGAATACAATCACTTAGAGTAGAGTTTGCTAAAGAGCACTAGTGCAACTGAAATTTTTAAATACTTCTCTGTCCCGGCTGCGAGTTTCACCTTCAAAGTTGAAAGTCCAACACACTAACCACTAGACTATAGCACACACTCCAGAAAGTAATATTTAATGACAAACTGATTTACCTTTTGTTGACACGGCAACACAACCAACAACAACCAGGTCAACGTGGATTTTGGTGTCGATTTCCACGGGCTCGCTGTACTCTTCGACACCCTATTGACATTCGATAACAATCAAGAACACTTAGTACCATTTTAACAATCATTCATTGTTTAGACTTTTATGTATGAAGTAAATTATGCTCAATGTACCCAAATATTCTTATTCTATTGTAAACATTACTCTGTTCTGCTTTAATGCAAGATATTTGGGAAAATATATCTATCTCTCGCATTGCAAGTACCTCTAAAAAAATACAGCATATTGCACAAGGCACAACAAAAGCAAACTTGCCTGTCTAGCAGCACAACCCCGAAGCAGCTTTGTTCCACAGTCAGCCGGTGGAACGATCTTGCTGAAGACATGATTCTTCAGTCTTGGTGTTGGAACCAGCAAAGTCTTCCCTGCCTGTACAGATATACAAAAACAATATGCTCACAAAACAATAAACTTTAAAAATCTGAATACTCGATCAGCAAATTGCAAGACTTCCTGTTAATTTCATGGCACATATTCTTCTTCTGGTTCTCTACCTCATAAGCAGTTTCAAATGTCTGACATCAGATAACCATCAGAAATTAGTAGAAGTAATCGATGATGGATTCTATAGAAAGAACCACAGGGCAACAGTCATGAACCTTGTAAACTAGGAACCTGTTTAAGGATAGTCGCAAAACAAGTACCTTGAGCAGCTCTTTCACTAACAAAAATGTAGAAATGTATATATGGATGAATGGCATATGTGTAAGCTAATGCAGACCTCAAGCGTTTTGAAACGAATCTGCTGAAGAGGCTTGTCCGGGTCAACTCGCAGGATCTTTGCATTGGTGAAGATGTCCATGGTGGCTATCTGGTCACCAGCCGCATCTGCTCCCTACCATGACAAACCACATTTTAATCCATATAATAAAAAACTCTACACAAATCATACCTAACATGCACACAAGGCCTGTCTTACAATACTCAACCAGTGCTGTTCTAAGGTTGGCCTCTAAAACCCTCAGATAGCACCACATCCATGCCTACCCCTACAATGCTGTAACCAAACCATTTCAAAAATATCTCTAAACAGATCAGGTTTAGTCACAGTTCAAGAAGCAGACTAAGTCACACACTATCTTTATATTATGACACCTTTTCAGCTGCTAAACAGTTCCACACTGCAATGCATCTGCAGTCATTTCATCTTCAAATTTCATAATTTGAAATGGTCCAATATAGCATTGAAACTGCAAAGTAAACATGTTCAAAGGGAACTCTGAACTAGACAACATTAACATCAGTAAGTAGACTTTCTCATTCAGAGATTTGACTGCAAATCTTTATTATCAGCAGGTTTACCCAGCAATATAAGGCACTGAAAACACAGTCACCCGCTCAACAGTATCCAGGCCTTCTGATTAAATGTAAACTTTCCCATGGGATGGGCAGTTTCCTAGCATCACCAGTATTAGCAGCCATGCACAAAGTTACAAATATTTCTTGAAGAAGATAGTCCAAAAACACCCTTCATACTGAGTTACTGAAAAATCTGATGCCCCAAGACAAAGTAATATCACTTGTGTGAACTCATGTGATAATAGAACATGAATATACCCTGAAATTAGATATTCTCCTGTGTGGTGGTCTTGGAAATGAAGCCAGATTGTTGTCGGCCAAATAGTTCCATACTTTGGTACGGATATCAGCCTTCTTATCCTCTGTAGAACAAAATTAAATAGCATCAAGATAAAAATATCAAAAATGAGTACCAAAATGTGATGTCAGGATAGAATTCAATTCTATTCGAGATCTTACTTATCTGACACATCTTTCAATGCTTAGTTTACAAGATGATGATACCAGAGATAATATATTCACCAGAAATAATATATTCACCTTACAGTATACTCTACTATCTAGTCTCCTGAACAGCTAAAAGGTCGTCATGGCTTAACCCTTTAACGACCAGCGTTATTGATTATGCCTTACACTTTAGTACATGCTGGTCATTAAAGGGTTAACCCATCCTACATATGACACCGCTCCTCTTGGGATGGTAGCTGACACTAACACACCATGTCCCTGACACACACTCATGCTGAACCGAGAGGACAGCAAGCACTCACAAAACATGGTAACATCCATGGAGACCTTGTAACACTATGAAGCATGCAGAGTAAACGGTTCAATGCTAGGCAAACAGTGATAAATAATACATTGGCAACTCATTACAATGATGCCTTTGGGAGCAATAGCCGAAACTGTCTAATAACAACAATGCTTTATACCAAGGTCATTTCACATATAGACAGCTGAACTAATGTATGTATGCAGCTATGAAAATAAATGAATAAAATGATTGAAATATGAAAAGCCTTTTGGATCATGCTGTGCAGTACTTGCTAATTGATTAACATCACTGTAGCAGTGATTATTGTGCAATAAACATCGATCAAATAAACATCGTTATACGAGCAACAAGTAAAATAAATATTTATTAAGTATTATTATTACAGAAATTTTATTGTAATTGTAATTACGACCACTTTTAGAGCGCTGTCGGTAGCAAGCTATGACCCGAAAGGCCTGGTCTTCCATTTTTGTCTTCGTCCTTGTTACGAACACATCAGATAATCTTGATATATAGCAGCCCTTCAAGTAAGCCTATTCAGAAGTGCTATGTAATTTATGCTGTAACACTATTTATTTGGACAACTCAAGTTTATAAAACTTTAATTTTAAGAGCGTTACAAATCCTTGAACATGACTAATCAGAATTCAAGTTACAATAAATTATTTAATAAGTAATTTATAATATATCAAAATTTGAACAATTTAAGCTAATAACACTTTCATTTTAAGAGATTAACAATTCCCTGAACATAATCGTTCAGAAATCATGTTACAACAAATATTTAATAAGTACTAATGGAGTACAAACATGTGGACAACTTATGTTTAAAATACAAGTTTTTTAAAGAGATTTCATGGAGGAACAAACCAGGATCAATCTTCAGTATTGGTAAACGTTCCTCCTCAGACATTCTGGAAGTAATTCTCTGCCTAATAACCACATAAAACACACAACAACATTCACAAAATGTCATAGAACTTTTACGAGCAGAACTGCATTTGTCAAGATCAAGACAAAACCATGTGAATCATGGTCCAAGTAAAACTTTCTTCAAACCTTAAACACCAATTGATGTCTGCCAGATAATCATTTATATATGGTAATGGAATAAGAACATGTCCTGAAATCATGTTGATATTTGCATGGTTCCATAAAATATGTTGGCTTAAAAATATCATAAAATTCAGAGATGGTCTGGTAGGAAGGTTTCTGCAATTGGCTGACTTGACATAGAAAGAATACCATGTAACATCATGCATTAGCCAATATTTTGCAGGGCAATCGAAGATATGTGTTCGACTCTGGCCGCCTGCTCAGAATCATTACTGTCCACCAACACTACCTAAAACTGACCTGCAGACACTACTTTACAGCAATTATACTGAAACTTGTTACAACACTGTTTAGAAGCTTAGGAATGGTTATAAAAGTGAGACTGCTTACTTTTTCCCTTAAGAGAAAGTAGGATGCCAAAGGCATAGAGAAAGAGCCATTGGACATCAATGACGATAACAGACAGATATGAACAAATATTGCTGGGAATTTACAACACACATTTCAACTAACTAACTGCACAAAGATCTGAAAAGCTGAAAGGCAGTGGCTCATTCGTGCTGTTTCATTTTCAAATTGGGAGTCCTGCTCCAACTGTCTCACAAAATTTTGCAGGTTCCAATGTCCCCATCAAGAATACTGCGTTTTAGTAAGGTCAAGTAACAACACTGTGATCATTTTCAACAGCTGTTCAATTTTGGCATCCATGTGCCTCCCATAATATATTAGAATCAGTGCTAGAGATGAAACATGCAATTTACAATGAGTTCTTGATGTTCTTTTGCTCTCAGGTATCTTAGTATAATTCACAAATAGGCAACATATCATAGACAGCTTCTTTCTGCCTAAATTACGGTCTGACTGTTCACTTCTTTCTGCCTCAGTTACAGTCTGCCTGCTTTCTTCTTTCTGCCTAAATTACGGTCTGACTGCACTCTTCTTTCTGCCTAAATTACAGGCTGACTGCTCACTTCTTTCTGCCTCAGTTACAGTCTGCCTGCTCTCTTCTTTCTGCCTAAATTACGGTCTGACTGCTTTCTTCTTTCTGCCTAAATTACGGTCTGACTGCTTTCTTCTTTCTGCCTAAATTGCGGTCTGACTGCTCAACCTCTTGAGCCTTACCAAGATTGTTCCTTAACAAAATGCCTGGTAATCTCTGACAAGAAGCTTCATTAGTTTTTCTGCACCAGTGGTGATGATGTAACAGGACATCCGTATAGTACCAATTAAGCCTTTAACAACCAGCTGCATATGTTTTCCAGTATATCTTAGTACACGCTGGTCGTCAAAGGGTTAAGAGCCTCTCAGATGCCATGGCTACAGACCAGTGGTTCCCAACCATTATCGACTTAGGGCAACTTTTATTTAGTTGGAGGACATGATGGGTCATAAGGTTAAAAATAATCAATTAATTTAACTTTTAACAAATTTTTATTTTAGAATAGAATCATATTATACATTGATAAATTCCAGCTTAATCATTTTAGATTACATTTGATATTACTTATAAACGCCAACAAAATATAATAATTGCATTGATTCTGTCAAATATTCATTTCTTTGCATGCATATTTTTTATATCTTTAATAGGTAGAGGGCCACTTTTTGCTCGCAGGTCACAGGTTGGGAATCGCTGCTACAGACTGTTTAGTCTGCAGCATCAATAAACATTTGTCGCGAAGAAAATGTTCTTAGTATGGTGTTATATAAATGTTCGGTAAATCTACATTAAAACAAACAATAAATTCACATCTTCACAGCTTGTGAACTTAGTCAAATCTAAAACATTATAAAACACTTTATACATAAATACAGACATCCAAGAATGAACACATATATAACAAATAAACTATACACCGTGCCTTTGCCATCGCAGGCCCTTCTATGTGGGATGACATGCCCCCCCATTATCTGTAGCAAGCTTTTAATCGGGCTCCCTCTCTCATCCCTTTGTTGCCTGAAGACTTTCTGATTTCCTCAGGGCTGTCAAGCTGAGAGCGCTTCTGAACAGCTAGTACTGTAAGAAGCGCTATATAAGTAACCAGATATGATATGATTAAGTTTATTTGGGTTTGAGCCCATAGGGTAAGGAGGGTGGGGGTAGAGCAATAGATAACACACTGACAAGTACAGTATAAGGAAGCGAAATTGATTCCCTAGATACGCACTTCACAAGGTTGATGTCCTCCATTCCCTAAGCAGCATTGCTTAAATGATATGTATATATAAGCAATGGACGACTTGCATTGCTGCCGTAAGTTAAATTTGACTCCTGTAATAACTTGTTTTGTGATCATCCTTCCATTCTATACTTAAAATCATTCTGCCAAGTGTTACTTGACAATCATTAAACAAATATAATTATTACTATTGTATTGCATCTGAGAATAATAAAGCTTTAGCGATTCAGAAGCACTTTCCTCAAAAAAATTCAGAGGAAAAATGAAAATCTGCAGGCAACAAAAGATGAGGTGAGACCCCAACAAAAATCTTACTACAGATTGCGGGGGCAAATCATTAAAAGAGAGAGCCCACGATGGAAACTCAGTCACTATCTAATAGATTTCATTTTAATAAAATAAGTGAAGAAGTACACAACTTTTCAAAATGGATCACATATTGCTTAGCATGTGCAATGAATAGATTAGAGAAATACAATGTATAGAGTTTGTAAAACAATTCGCATGTAATTCATATTGGGTCATTAGTCGTAATTGAGGGAAGGGAATCAATAGATGTTTCTATTTATTTTATATGGGTATAAAATAATGGTTAGCTTTGCTATGGAGTGAAAAAAATATGGGGAGGACAAAGTCATTAACTAGTAGGACTAATTCTAATTTATACTTTACTAATTTTTTATGTAGGCCCAAACACATGGTAAAAATCATATTGAAACAACAAAAAATACATAACGCTGGTAAAAGTAAGAAACTAGCAAAACGTCGTCAGCCAAATTTAAAAACTGCAGATTAATTATATATTGTTCTGGAAATCTCCAAAAATGGCAAACAACTTAATGTAAACCACACTGGACGCTTTGAAATATTATGACATTACACCAATTAAACAGCCGTCTCTAGGTCCGTTTTTTGGAACACTGAACCACGTTTGCCTACGTCACGGGACGCGTCGACGGTCTGACGGTTAAGACCAATGGCATGTGCCACGCACCGGACAAATCTCAATGGAAAAGACGCCAGGCAAATATGAAATGTTCAATAAGCAGTTTGTGCGTCTCTAAGTTGCATAAACAATTCGCATGAACTAAATTTGTGTAAGAATGCAGTCAAAACACACCCTTTTGACAACTTTAAAATAGAAACTGCCAAAATTCACCCGATACCCGAGATTAACTGCCGGTAAAAGCAAAAAACATATTACCGCGGGTAGCAATTCTCATTCATCGATTTATTGCAGGCGCTTACTGCTATACCATAATGTGGCACAAAATCTTTTGTAAGAATCAGCTAATCCCATAATATAAAATAGCGCTAATTCAATTAATACTCTCACTTCTGAAAGCATAGGGTACTCTCACAGTATGGGTTTTTTATTTCTGCGCGATTCAATTTAAATATCGTGTATTTTATGTTATACAAACGAAACGGTTTCGTATACAATTAACGGAATAGTAATTGCCTCTGTGTCGTTGTCGGCCGATAGTATTTGCATTGCGTATAGCGATCTTAAGCACCCCAGCTCAGAAGCATGTTCTGCATTTCGAAGATTGCCCATGAATTTCCCTAATTAAAGTCCTCTCAACGTTGCTGATCCTATTAGGTGTGACGCTGTTCTCGGCTTATCTATATATCTGGCGATCAGCGTTGGGAGTTCATTCGAAATAACGTGAGAAGTTCAGGTGTTGATTTCAAAAACAAATATTTTGTTACTAAGATTTTATATGTTGATCAATATGTCTGCTTGGAAAAGGCCAAAAATAAGGCCAGTTAAGTCACAGGTCAAAAATGGAGAATGCGTTAGAGGGAACATCAGGCCGCGAAGGAAAGAACTATCCAGTACATTTACCATTACACAATGTAAAGAATATCAAGCAATTCGATTTCTCGTACTCGAAATCCACAGCTGGCTCTCGGGATGTTTTATGGGACAGTTTCTATATTCAACTAAGAAAACTTGGTGATGATGATAATTCGCTTTATTGTAATGTAACTAATTTTTTAGGCTAGACCGGAAATTAATATGCTTATGTAATTTTTCTTTTTCAAAATACCTAAAAGTTCTCTTTAAGTTGATAACACAGAGATCTTTTAATTACACAAATTATAATCAAAGCGCTGCAAAAGGTTCAATACTCCGGAAGCATCTGACAGCATCACGTGACCAGCAGTACCATACTTGAAAAAATATTTCGAACGTTATTTTGTTTTTGTAGGTAAAAGTGTCAGAAAGTGAATTTTAGAATACGAAAGTCTATATCTCTGATAGTAGTAGGCATACTTATCCGTTTATAATTATTTTTACAAAAGAATTCTTCTCTCAGTTTTTTTGTGTAAGGGCGTTTTAGCATAAAAGTGTCTCGTGCAGCTGTACAATGCTCCCAACTAGTGTACGTTCGTTAAATCTTCGGGATCCAACTAACTCGCTCTACCCGCTTATTGTCCTGTCTTAATGTCTCCCGTCCTCCCGTCATTACTCGCCTATGTTTCCAACCGATTCATGTACTTTAGCACCGACTTTGGAGCGATCTCCTTCTGAAATCCGTAAATTCTGTTCCCCGCCAAACTTGCCGCACGCCCGCCATGGGGTGTTGGTAAAATGCGAACCGGCGAACTGCGAACCAGTAAAACGCGAACCAAAATGCGAACCATAGGCGCAAACGGATCAGGTTAAGGCATCGTGAGGGTCGGTTAGGTCAGGGTTGGCATCGTGAGGGTCGGTTAGGGTTAGGATTAGGGTTAGTGTAGTTAATAGATAGGGTTCAGGGTCATAGCTAGTATTGTTTACAGATAATTGCCAAAAACATTTGGCCGCATGAATAAAAATATAAATGGCAACCATAGGCGCGAACCGGTTACGTGACTTTTGGCAGCCAATCGAAACAAGTTCGCAAACGGTTCGCATTTTACCGGTTCGCAGTTCGCGTTTCGCATTTTACCCACACCCCCGCCATGATCTTCCTCAAGCTCCTTTACTTATACATCACTCTACAGCTTTCCACTCCAAGTTAATCCCATAACGTCGACAGCTCCTTCCATGTTCCGTCGAATTTTTTGCTGTCTTAAGTCTAAACCTTCTCGTCCTCCACGAAACCCTCTCAATTTCTGTCCAATTTTCTAATGCAAATGTTGGCGTTTCGTAGATAATGCATAATTTATAACACTGGGACGTACAATAAATGAGTTTACTAGAGGACAAGTGTTGTAATTGAGAGATACTATTTGACAGAGTGTGACTTGTGTGACTTGTCAAATTTGAACTGGGGGGGTTGAAAAATGTTCATATGTCATAACCAGAATTTTTATGAACTTTAAATCAGCATATTGGCTGTCTTGTAGAGGGTGACTATGGGTTTTCAGTGCACAAACTTGGTTCTTCAATGTTTTACGATACATCAAGCCATTGAAAGCTGATATGTTGGATTCGCTTGACCCCCAAAGTTCTTTTTGAGAACTAACTCCCCCGACAATTCAATCGCTGCTATTTCAGTTTCTCGAGTTATATATGGCGTGGTAGTGTCTTCTCTAAATCTGGATTCTTTTTCAGACGTCTCTCTGTTAGAAAAACGTATTTGTAATCTCTAGGATCTTAAACTGCAGGCAACTTTGTCTTTTGGGAATTATGTTATAATAACAGTAATAACATGTTTCGTCCCAAATTGACACACCACAGTATGATTGCAGACATTGTATGAACAAATGATAAGTTATTATGACTCATTCCCTGTGACCAATGGCCAACTAGTTGTTAATTTATTTGCGGCCTCAGAACCTTGATTGTCAGCAGATTACATTATTGGCTGTATTAGTAATTACTTTTATGGATGGATAACACAGCAATCAATTTATAGTTATTTATTTATGTTATATGTCTATATTTATGTATGTTATGTCTTGTTCAAGCAATATAAATCTTTATTCAACGATGGGTGAAATATCAACAGGCAGCTGTTCAGAAATTGAAAGAATCAAGGAGATTCTAATGGAGGAGTAAGTGGTGGTTGTACTGTTTTACAAAACAGATTTTATGAGTGGGAAGTGTTGTAGGCTCTTTTGGCATCATCAGCAAATGCCTTGGTTTCCAGCCTTGTTTCGACGACTGTAACTCACTTCTAATAGGCATCACTAACAGAAACTGCAATTGGTTAAATTTTATCTGACCACCTCCATTAATATGACCTGTAATTTTTTGCAAATCCACCCATTTGAGATGGGTGGATTTTGAGATTCATTGCACTATTTACTATTTGTATTATCAGTGTCTCAGATTCACATTTCAGCGTGACCTTGAACGCGTTACAAATTTAATTAATAATAATAGTGTACAGCTTTACTGGGTAAGTTTTATTTAACAACTTATATCTGCTTTTGCTGATCCTTTCATACAAATTATGAATTTCTCAACTTTTAACTCAGTAAACAATTTTATGCTGATTTGATTAGATTAGGTAGGCACTCTAATTCTGTAGTTTTTAATCTGTCAGAATTATTAAACAGATACTGGAATATCATCAGACCAAACTGGCTATGGGTGAATTAATGGTGTATGTAATATTTGTGAGTTGCTGAGTTGAGTAGGAGTTCACGAAGGAATGTTGAGAATGCCTAATCCAGAATTCCACCTGTAGCGGTAAACACATATTGCTTTGTTTAAGAGTTTCTAAGGCGCCTCTCGCAGTGCAGGTAGGTCAGAGTCTCTCCCGGTTCAAAGGACCCCAAGAGGAAAGATAAGATGTATGGCTGCGGGGATAGGCAGGGATCTCCAGTCGAAATTTTAAGTCTCTTCATGTCTGCATAAAAGTTTTGACTGCTTCTATAGTTGACTGTGTCAAAGAATTTTTAATTGTCACTGGTCATTTAAGAATAGTTGTGGATGCGTTGGCTTTCTAATATTTGACCAAATTCTATGATTGTGTTTTTCTTAGATTCAAGCTTCACCAACGGATGATAAGATCAACGGCTGTTGAATATCAGACTTTTCTGAAGAAGACAGCGGTTAGGCTTACGAGTGGCCTGGAGTCTATTTACAAAGAGAAATTTCAGCAGCTGGATGAAATCGCATCTAAGATGGCGTCAGGCGACAATGTAAGTTCACTCATTGTAAGCTTTCATCTGGCTTTTTCTATAAAGTTCTCAAAACTTTCTTCTTTGACGGGGCCTGGGGTGGGAGCGCCTCTTGAATAGTTATCTTGAAGAGGCACTATATAAATTACATTGATTGATTGTTGGAATAGCGTGTGCTGAAAATCAAAACAGTTAAAACACTAACATTCAGCTTATCAAGAAGACAGCTGTGTTGAGACTGAGAGGAGCTGTTTGTGTGAAATAGTTCTCCTCAGTGTGATAGTATACAGCTGATCCTTGATTGAAGTTTAGAAGGATTGGTGTGATTTACGGCCACAACTTATACTGGGGTCAATACATTTCTCACTTTCGCAGCCTAAAATTTAGATGAATCATTATTGATCAAAGCTGACTTATTCTCTGATATTCATTCATTCATTCATTATGAAAATTCATATGGTGCCCCTACAAGGCTACTACTCAGGTGCGCAATATACATTATATAAACTTCTTAAGACTGCTCTTTGACCGGGCCTGGGTTGGGAGCGCCTCTGAATAGTTATCTTGAAGAGGCGCTATAAAAATTGCATTGATTGATTGATTATGTGATTATCTCTTACTGAATATTGTATCATAACATATCAGAAAGCTTTTTTAAAATGTGCATGTAGAAAAAAAAAAGATGGAAGGACTACACAGAGGAGCTGTACAGCAAAGACAAGAGAGTAAAAATAGAACAAAACAATATAACAGAACACAAAAAAGGAACCGGTGATTATGGAAGCAGAGGTGGAATGGGCAATCAAACAACTGAAGGACAACAAAGCGCCAGGTCAGGATGGAATACCCATAGAATTGATAAAAGTGGGAGAAGACGCAATGATAAAGACAATAACAAAAATATGCAATAATATATGGAAAACCGGAGAGTGGCCAGAGGAATGGAAGAGATCAATATTTATCCCTTTATTTAAGAAAGGAGATGCAAGAGAGTGTGAAAATTACAGGACAATAGCATTGATATCACACACAAGCAAAATACTACTCAAAATAATTCATAAAGGAATGGAGAATATAATTGAGAGAGAGCTTCTGGACAATCAGGCAGGATTTAGGAAATCCCGGGGAACGCGAGATCATATTGCCAACATGAGGTGGATAATGGAAAGGCAAAGGGAATATGGAAAAAAATACACATATGTTTCATCGATTATAGCAAAGCATTTGACTGCATTAACCATGAACTGATGTGGAAAACTCTAATAGAAATGGGTATACCAAAACATTTGATGCAACTACTAAAGGGATTGTACAAAGACCAGGAAGCGGTGATAAGAACAGAATTTGGAGACACAGACAAATTTAAAATCAAGAAAGGGGTGAGGCAAGGGTGCATCCTGTCTCCATTTCTTTTCAACCATTTATGCAGAAAGGATGATGAGGAGGGCAGAAATGGAAGAGGCAACTGAAGGAGTAAAGATAGCAGGAATGCCATTGAATAATCTAAGATATGCGGATGACACAACACTACTGGCAGGGAAGAAAGCAGATCTGGAAAATCTGATAAGAAGACTGAAGAGAGAAAGTGAGAAGGCAGGCCTATACTTCAACTTAAAGAAGACGAAGATAATGACAACATCTGATTGGGACAGTTTCGAGATAGACGGAGAGGAAATAGAGGTGGTAACAAGCTTCACGTTCCTGGGATCATTAATAGAAAAAGAGGGAAAATGTTACTCGGAAATAAAGAGAAGGGTGGCGATAGGGAAAGCTGCAATGAACGGACTGGAAAAGATATGGAAAGACAAACATGTGAGCATAGACACAAAAAAAAGATTAGTGAGAGCGATGATCTTTCCTACAGTACTATATGACTGTGAGACATGGACAATGACAAAGAACATGGGGAAGAAAATCAACGCATGCTAAATGTGGATATGGAGGAAGATTCAGAGAATATCATGGACGGAGAAGAAGACAAACAAAGAAGTGCCCAGGAAGATTGGAGCCGAGAATGATGAGACGTTACAAGAAACAGTGGTGAGAAGGAAGCTAGGGTTTTTCGGAAATGTTATGCGATCAAATGGAATGGAAAAGGAAATGATGCTGGCATGTGGAGGAGGAAGGAAGAAAAGAGGGTACCCAAGGAAAAAATGGATGGATGTGATACATGAAAAAACTGAAATGAGCCTGGAGGAATTAAGAGATGCAACTTCGGACAGAAAAAACTGGAGAGGATTGGTCATGGCGGTCGCTAAATTTCCAAGAAATAACAGCACAAGGTGACAAGGTGTAGCAACTTTCTGATTTCTCTTTATGGACAGACACAGTTGCGTGTAATTAGTTGGGTTTATTGTGGTATGACTTACTATTCCCAGCCTTCCTTCTACCATGTCAATTCTTTCCAGGTTGTTTTAGTCTTACGCCAGTAATGATTCCAAGGGTAATGAGTACAATGTAGCTTTGCTGATCTGCAGTTGCAGCTTAAACCTTTAAACAATTTGATTCTTCAGGCAGACAATTTCTTCTCGCAAGAATTCTGTAATTCCTTGTTCACAACATATAACTTCAACACTGTACCGCTCAAATATGCCATTGAAAGTTTGAACATATCCTCATCAAAAGGCATGTGATCTTTGTTTTGTTACCATTACAGAATAATTAATGAGTTGTATAGGATAAGTGTTATTAATTTCAATTTAAAATGTTATAATTATATTGCTGTAAGAAAGGCAGAGTTAACTGAATGAAAATATGCTGTTGTTTCTATATTTAGAAAAGTGTGTGCTGACATTGAACAGTCTTGTAAAGCACCCTAGAAGTAGCTTGCTGTGAATGGCGCTCTATAAATGGTTGTGATTACATTAACAATACGTTCATGATTTGACTGTGACATGTGACTCCTCGTTGTGTGAGGGTCATTTGAACACCATTTGTTAACTGTTTTTTTATATTGACAGAATTAGACATTATTCTGCACACACTTTGATGAGTGACACATTTAATTGCTAGCCATTATACTGTAATTATTAGAGTTTAGAGCTCATTGTTTGGAGTTTGGTGTGTAGCAAGTACTTCTAACTATGGTCATGTTACCCAGTCTGTACTTATTCGTGGCTCCTGGTGCTGCCGATGATTAGTTTAAAATGTCATGCAATTTATTTATTTATTCTGAAATTTATATCGCCCTTCCAACATTTTTTGCTCAGAAGTGCACACGCCTCAACGGCGCAATTTCTTCTGCCAGGTTTTATTTATTGTATCTGTGCATTTATCAATCCTACGATCTGATGCCCAAGCATCAATCTGAGCAACTGAGTGAAGGACTTGCGCAGGGCTCATACACAGTTACTGTCTCGTGGATACTTGAACCCAAGCTCTCCGTGCTACGGCCGAGCACTCTGACCGTCCACAGCCCACATTTCAATGGAGTAGACAGCAGTTGCTTCATGATGGGCTGCCACTGAGACCTCTAGATTCTTCACTTGTCCTCTTGCCGTGTCCAGAGCGAATTCTGCTCTTGGCTGTGGCTGGGCAGAAGCCCTGGTATGTGTTTCCACAATCTGTGCATTGTGCTGGGTCCTTAGAGTGTTCTCGTTTGCGACTCATGATGTCTACGCTTCAGCGTGCTCATTCTTCATAGGCTGCCTCTCATTGGACCGACTCTTTGAATTGATTGGCATGTGGACATGTTTTGGAGCCCTCTCGATCGATGTCTGATGCAGTACTGTGCGGTGCTATAGAAGTTCTGAGATATTGACTGGACATAAACCATGGAGCTGGCTAATTATATCCGACGTGTAATGCAGAGCATTTGTGTTCAAGCTCCCACTTTGACGTTCACTGAGTAGTGACCCTGAACATCACTGTAGTGTTGCTGTAGGAATTCTAAGAGGCCACTGTTACTAAGGACTTTTGTGCTCTGTTACACAGTGCTGTCGATGTTTTGTTGCGTGTGCACTTTTAAACTTTGGAAAGAGGACTTTACCAGATAAAGTTATATTGTAAAGTTGGCCAAACCGAGCTGTGCACTGTCTATTGTTTCTTGGGTGTTGTTTTCCTATTGTTTCTTGGGTGATGGATATCTATTGTTTCTTGGGTGTTGTATTTTTATTGTTTCTTTTGTGTTATATTTCGACAACTGAAATAAATGTTGCATTGTTTGATTGTTCTAGGCAATTGTGACTTGCGTCTTTCGATGTCTTCACCATCGATGGAGATTGGTATGTTTCGGTGTTGTCAATTAGTTGCACGAGATTTTTAACAGATTAGACTCTTTCAAAAAAAATTCTATCTGTAGGCTTCTAAATAAGTAAGTTGTGTAAATAGATTCTTTATCAGCCAATTGATGACCGCACTTTGATATTCGGACATATCATGAATACAAATTGAACAGTTAAAAGTAGATTACAGATAACATCCTAACAGTCTGCAGTTGTGGTAAGGGATTGGATATATTATGTGAGCATATCAGTTATTTGATTTGTATCTTATAAAAGCACTCTTTTAACACTTCAATGACGAGCTTGTACTAATGGCAAGTGGGAGGCCAGTCCAGTTGGAGTGTTATGGTGCTGAACAGTGTTTCATTCGAGAATGCAAAATTGATGCAAAAAAAACCTGTTTGACTAATCTGCTTGTATTCCATCTTGCTCCAATTCTCCTATTTTGCCCAAGTTCATGTTTAATATCTGGCATGGTAATCTTAGTTTTATTGCTGATAGTATTATTTATTTCTGCTTGATGTAGATTTGATTCCTCAAGAACAAAGGTTGTTATTATCTTACTACAATTGCCACACAAGCCTTTTATGTTGTCGAGTCATGTTGTTTAATTTGTCTGGGTATATCTGTTTGCTTTAAACTGACTCAATTGTTTTATCAGCCTCAGTGGATTCAAAAGTATGAATTCAAAGGTTTGGATTCAAAGGTTTGGACTCACTTGGTTTTCTGCAACATTGCATGGTATTTTTGTGTGATTTATCATAGGCACAGAAGTGAAAGTGGATGTAACCAGCGGGATTACAAAGCAGGGAGTGTTCTGGCTTCTTTTGCTACAATTGCCAGATAGCAACCTACTTGCCTTAGCCGAACTTCAGAAGCAGATCAGGTTTGGCAATTACATCTGTCAATGTATGTTTACGGTCGATAATTTTCTAAGATTTTTCTGTTGATTTATTACACAACAGATGTGATACCAGAATTACATTGACACGAGAGTTGCATATGTGGCACGGTGGCTGATTTGTTAGAGCGGTCGGCTCGTAATGCTGAGCGTGCGGGTACCAGTTCGACCCTCGTCCGAGGCGTCACTGTGTAGGGACCTTGAGCAAGTCCTTCGCACACAATTGCTCTGCATTACAACTGCTGTTGCGCCGTCGAGGGGTGTGTGCACTTCTGAGCTTATTGTAAGAAGGGCAATATCAAATTTCAGTTGTATTGTATAGTATTGTACATTATCGTATGTAAGGTTTGTCTTGATTGTGTATCAAAGGTTGACTGAACCTGTTGTTCGATCACTGTTGTTGACTTGACATTTTCTTTGAAGTAGCTTTTGGATTACGAAGTTGTTGGCAGGTTAGGGATGAAGTGATATGTCTTTACTGTATTGTTGACACGAATACTAAGGCACTGTTTCTTTCTTTCAACTTCAATTTATGTGCAATTGAAGCATCTTTTTTGTAATTGTGTTCAGGTGTGAATTCGAGAATAAATTGCTTGATATTTGAACATGTCATGGAATTTGTTGGAACTGTCTTTCTGTGCAGCATAAGGCTGATAAGAGAAAAAGAATGGAAGTCATTCAAAGATTCCCATACTTCTCCAGAAGTGGGAGACTACGTCCTGGTGGATACGTGGAATGGGTGGATGAGAGGAAAGATCGAGAAGTTGAGAGATGATGTAAGTTTGAAAAAAATTTTCTTTGCCAAGTCTCTGATTTCACCCTATTTCAGATATAGTTAATTTTATATGCTCATTTCAATAGAGAAAAACCAATGGAGTCGATTGAGCAATGCTTGAGAGGCAGTTGTGGATAGGAAGTGACAGCGACTTCATTTTCTTGGCCCCAGCACACAAGGTCGGGCGGCCAATCGTCTCTCTCACTGTGTCATCTTCCCATAGACGGTGTATAGATGGTCAGTGTACTTGTTACATTGGAGTTATGGATAGTACCTACTTGAAGAGCAGACTCAGTTGATGAGATTGTACACTGTACATGTACCAAGGTGCCAAGCAGACCATCGTTTTGCAAAGCAGCAACCATGTTTTCAAGTTCATCAAGCAATGTGTGCCATGTTTGAAATCACGATTATTCTGAGTCTCTTTACTGTTCAATTCGTATGCTTTAAAAACGTAGGACAACCATAGCATATCCAGTGCCTGTTCCACTTGCAGCCTGAACTCTCACTTCGTGCTACTGTGTGACGCAGGTTGCCAACACTTGGTGTTTGCTGTGCTAATGGTTCACATGCTGCTTTCTGACAGTTCACATGCTGTTTTCTGACAATCCACATGCAGTCTTCTGAAAATCTACATGCAGTCTTCTGAAAATCCACATGCAGTTTTCTGAAGGTTCAAATGCTGATTTCTGATGGTTCACATGTTGTTTTCTGACAGTTCACATGATGTTTTCTGACAATCAACATGTGGTCTTCAGAAAATCCACATGCTGTTTTCTGATGGTTCACATGCCTTATTGGTTATGACACTATTGATGTATTTGTATATTTGAGACTGAAAAGCTGACTGTGTTGTGTGACAGTTAGTATTTCACACCGTCGTTATCTAGCGAAAGACTGCATATCGACTAAATCAGCAGCCCATATTTCATCTATTCCACCAACGTACACCTTCCTCTTCCTAAAATGTCTTACTACAGGCTTATGTAACTCATCTGCGAGTTGGTCGGTCCATTTCAAAGTAGGTTGTAATTTTGAGCTTTTTTTAAACCTAACCCGAGACTCTTTTTAGTCGACAATATTGGTTTGACTAAAGATCTCTCTATACACTCCTGTAAGCTAGGATTAGGAATATTATTCAACTCATTAATCATCGCTTTGTCGGCGACATTCCTAGAAGCTGTATCGGAGTGCTGGTTGTAAGCTAAATCGTGATGATATGCAGCGTTGTTGACTCTATCAACAGGTTTCGACCATTCTTTAGGAGAGCCATCAGGATTCAACCTCAAATCAAGTCTAGTTCCAGGTCCCGTAAACTGATGACCTGGCAAATGCATCTCTCCTGGTTAGTTTACCATGCTCATAATATGGTAGCCCTGTAGAGTTTTGGTAGAAAACCTACATCTATTGCACCCGTTCAATGAAGTTTCCATTAGTGGAATGAACTGGCTAATGGTCTTTTATTGAACTTGTATTTTTTTATGCGTTCCCACTGCCTTGTACGCGCCTGCTTATTTGCAGGAGCTGTCGCTCTATCTCAGCCAGTTCTGGTCAACGAACGCTTCGCTCTGCAGTTCATGGTGAACCGATCGTCCCTTTGCACGCACTTTCATAATGCAGCATCGGGCTTTCTCGGTCGTGCCTACCGTCTGGAATGAACTCCCTGTATAGCTCCTTCTCCTACCTATTTTACACCCCTGAAAACTCCTTTTTAGCCGTGGTTAGGCTTGGAGCGCCTCTGAGTAGATATCTTGAAGAGGCGCTATATCAAGTATTTTTTTTATTGATTTGATTTATTTGCAGTGTAACTTAACTTCAAATTGTATGTTCCGTCAGAACACGTATGCTGTGCGTCTGGTCGACTACGGAGATCTAACTTCATGTGGACCAGATATATTATTTCCCATGAAAAGCGATATCTATCCAGATGCAGATTATCAGGTGAGAGCAGTCTTCTCTGTGCATCTGAAGGTTGATTTGAAAGGCCTCTCACTCACATTTACTCTTAAAATATGGTAGTTAAACTGGACTGCAGTAGTCTTGGTGATTTTGTGCGTGAAATGCAAGCTCGCAGCTGATGAATATTGCGAGATTTGCATGCGAGAGGTCAATGCTTGCCACAGAGGCACGGTCACTGGGTCAGTCACCAGGTGAAGAAAAGACGGGCAGCCGAGGGTGGAAGCTGAGTATTGTGTTAATGAAATGGAAAGATTTTAGTTACTGCTAGGTGCATGAGGTTGTGGGGAATGTTATAGGTAAAGGTATGGGCAGGTAAGTTGGTAGTATTTGGTAGTAGTAGTGGTTTTAGTTTAATGATGCTGTGTAATAACAAAGATTTATTAGCATCGCCCTTCTCCTTTATCCAGACTTTGGACTGGCACTGTCATGGGCAAACAGTGGTGGAGTTTTAGTGGTATTTATTGGAGCAAGACAATTGCTGATGAACATTTGATTTACAAGTGACAGTTGTACCATGAACAGAAGTAGATGTTAAATGTTGTTTAAATTACAACTGTTTGTTAGCATTTACTTGAACTGTGACTCATTGGCAGAGAACCAGTCTAGGCCGACTGTGACTGCTTTTGTGTGGATGGATCAGACATGTGTAAATGTGTTCAGTATTTCCAACGTTAGGCTCTTCGTTGCTGCCTGTCGCTGGATGGAGACCCGTTCGACATACCGATTGAAGCAGTCTGGGCTTTCAATGATCTCATGGCAGAGAATTTAGTGGCCAGAAATCCAGTCACATGCCTCTTCAAGCAGCAAATATTTGGCAAGGTATTCATATTATAATCTCGTCTAGTGCTCTCAACTTCAAGCTCTACAGTATAACAATTTCCCTCTGAGTAGGTTGTGTTTCGTGATATCGAAGCATTTCCTTGTCTACATATTGCTTGCTTCAACAGGTATCAGCAGTTGTTGAAAATAATTAGCTAAAGAGGTTTGAGAAGAACTAATTTGCATGACAGCTGAGACCCTTGACTCTTCTATGATCAAGAACAATTCTCCTTGATCAGATTCCTATGTTATAAGACTAGGATCTTTTCAGAGGATTTCTCCATTATAACGTACCATGTGTGTGAATTTGACAAGTTCTGCAAGTTGGATGTGATAATATTAATGCTGTTGTGTGCATAAAATAAGGTGAGAGGTTGCAGTGAAAGAGCCTTGGACGACTGATCTATGAATGCCAAAACCATTGGCATAACACCAAGTAGAGTCGATTGAAGTACTGGCGGATTTAAGCACCATGTTTATTGTGTTCCAGGACAATGAGGAGGTCTGTCAGGTTGATCTCTTGGTCAAGGACAAGAAACAAAACTCCATTAGTGTCAGTCAGGCACTCAATATGAAAAGTGAGTTCATCAGCTTAGTACTTTCTTTAGACGTTTAATGACAATATTTTACTAAATGCGTTTTTAAACCATTGTGGCTCATCATTACAGTGTCACAGCTTCGTATTGTAATTTTCAGCAAACTTTCATATTCTTGGCGATGTTATTTCAATTCAATCTCTTTCTGTACGACGTGCACGAAGGTCTTCACATGCCGAGCTGTGTATGTTTTTGGCCACAGAAGTAAAGTTTTTGTTTATATTGTGGCCGAACTTTTGAACTTTTTGTTTGCAATTGATTCATCCTAACTAAGCTAATTAGCCCAGGTGACAAGACGCCAATTAACATTAAACAAAGGGGTGCATTACTAATGAGTGTGTTTATTGGTCCACCTGGTAAAAGTCCTTGATAACAGCATTCTGTAAGAGCAGTCCGTGTGTATGCAAGTTGATGCGGAACTCGATTTATATCATAGTTTGTAAGTCGATGGTTTGTTGTTTTGATGTTGTAGTTGAAGATAAAGTGAGGGGCAGGGATTCCATTGCTTGTCGCGACATTCGTTATTCCGCGAAGGAATGCGCCGTATCGCGTTACGTCGAACGCCCGGCCCAAGCCAGCAGCAGTCAGACGTCGACTCCGGTCGTGACCGAGAGCGCTGCAGAGGCAGTGACTCCGAAGCCTGCAGACGAGAAGCAGGAGACAGAGCCATGCGGAGAAGTCGTCCTGGATCTGGTAACGCTGGGAGAACAATTGATTACCGATAAGCAGGATGTTGTTGTGTCTGAAAATCTGGCGCCGGTGATCGACGGATGTGTCTGGTCTGCAGGAAATTCTTTGGTTGCCGAGTCGTCACATCGAGTCGAGTCTCCCGAGCGGTCAGACGGAGGATCAGAGCAACTCGTTGAGTTCGGGGAACCACCATCTGTTGTGCAGTCTTCCTCCGAGGCGTCTGCGTTTCCGCTGGGTCTGCAGAATCTCCAGTATTTAGCGCCATTTTGCTTGCCAGTCATTCAGTCGTCTGAGAATCTTACTGCTACTCTCGACAAGCCTTCCACTCTGAAGGCGGATGCCGTTCCATTTGTCTCGCGTAGCCAGACCAGGGTTGATCTGCCGGCAAACCCCATTTCGGCGGTATCGGTCGACGAACCCGTTCGCTGCCCGTTTGAAGACTGTAGGGAATGTATCGCACAGGAGGAATCAGTGATGGACATGCAGCAATTCTTTGGACCTCCGATGAACTTGCCGCTGCATTACGCCAGTTTTGCTGGAGCTAAATCCCACGAATTTGGGACGGACATGTCTCAGGGGATGCAAGGAATGATGTACGGGAACCAGGTACCGGCATATGCATATATGCCGTCGGTGTTGAATGCTGGCTGTATTTCTACTTATCCATTTCACGGAGATGTTGTGCAAGGCGGTTACAGTCATCAGGAGACGGTTGATTCAGATGGACCCATATCCAAAAGAAATGTGGAGGAACCTAAGCTTGTTGAACATGTCTTGCCAGACATTTTTTCGCATATAGGTAATCGCAGTCGTAGATATATTGTATAATGTAACATAACATGTTTAAGATGACATGATAAACATAACATGACATGTTAAACATGACATAACATGTTAAATGTATTGTGGGTTGAGAGTGTATTTTTTACTAGACTTCAGATTCTGCTGATGATCAAGATTTTTAAGTCTGAGCTCTAATTCCTATGTATTCTGCTTTTTTTTCATTCTAGGATTTATATTGCATCTTTAGGGGATGCTTCCAACAAAAGCTTGGCAAAACGGAGCAGTTAGGATTATGTGGAATTTGTCAGAGAGAGAGTTCTGAGAAGTCGATGTTACTCAATGGAAGCCCCCATTCCAGACTGTTAGTCCTGCCATGCCTTCCATTACTAGTTAATTGTAATTCGAATTTGTATATGTTTTTCACTTTTGCGACCGCCCCATAGTTAAATGTATATAAGATTAATCTGGCTAGTCGTCAAATGGTTAAGACTCTGGAACTTTCTACTTTGCAATTCAAAGGATTGATAAAATTTAGTTTTGTTGAGTTACCCAGGTATCATGTATTTTGTTTCAGGGTCCCAGTTCACAGGCGAGGTCACTAGTCAGTTGGATGTCAATGGCAAGGTTTGGATGCAGCCAACACGAAACGACCAACAAGCAGAGGCCTGGAATCGTATGCAGGCGACCATGAGGTATATTTTTATTGTGGTTTCCGTATTGTGGATACCTGAATATTTAGTTGTTGGCGTGCCAGACCTGCCAATCAAGAAGATGGGGTCACAGTTACTGCTCCATCTGCATGCCCATCTAACTCAACTCAGATGATGATTACACTAAGTTACTGACTGTCTGTTGTCGGTAGAATGTGACAGAAACACTAGACTTCAGCTGATATTGAACCAGAATGTTTATCTTTTTGTGATTATTGAAATAAGTATGTTTTGCACTGTTATGCTCGTTGAAAGGATTTATGTAAAACAAGAACTCAAGAAATGACGTGACAGTACCGGTATTTAGTGCTCTTTGATCTTTTGAATCTTGTTAACTTTCTTATTCTTTCTACATAGATATTATGTATTATATTTTGTCAAAACTAGCTAAATTGTATTGCTGTACTTGTTGTAGTACCTGCAACAAGTTAACCCTGCCTGTTGCTAGTGAAGACGTTGTACCAGGTTTATTCGTAACTGTTCCTAGTTCCAAAACTTCGGAGTTGTACAGAGCAGAAGTTTTATCCGTTAAGGATCGCAAGGTGACGTATAAGCGTTGGTTTTCGTTATACTGCTTTAGAGATCAGTGGGAAACAATTTCATATGTTGGTCTATTCGGTTCTGGTATCATAATGCAGTTAAGTTCTGTTATACTTGTTATATACTAGTTATATTGTGTTATACACGGCACAGTTGTGCTCTAAAACTGCTTTGTTGTTGAAATTTATTCTTAATCGTGTATAATTTTCATTATTTTGCATTCAATTCAGAATCATACTGACAAACCACAACTTAAGTTAAAATGATTATAGAGTCGACGTAATGGAACACTCTGTGCACCGTATTCATCTTATCTGCTTCTGCTTGTGAATAGTAAATGTCCGCAGTACCTCATTCTAATGGGCTGACATCCCAGAGGTTTTCACCACTCCCTTCACATGGATGGTTTTAACCCTCCCTCAGGGTCCGATTTGACAGAAAGGAAGCAGAGGGGTGGGATGATGAAAATTACTGGAAATCTAAAGAATTCCAAGCTATATCAATGTACTTGTAACTGAGGCTGGGGTCCAACCCCTCTAACCTCTGTCTTCCAGCCCAGGTTTTTAATACGTCAAAATCCTCATGAGCTGCTACAACTTACTTGAACCTACTCGCAAATGCGAATTGTCTGTGTATTTGACTATAATATTCTTGTCGTGTAGCAGGTGAAGATCTTAGGCTTCAACCACGAAGGATGGATAGCCTAGTACAGACCCCTGGACTATTCTTGCATTTATCAACACCACCCACGATGCGCCCAAGAATCTGGTGATTTGACCTCTGTCCTTGTAATAATTGATCGACCAAATATAAATCTGAGGCCCGAGATCCCATTTTCTTGGCATTACGCAGTGGTGCTTTTACATTTGCTATGGTAAATGTAGGGAATAATCTGGCTGTTGTACAAAACTCTGATGAGTTTTCTATATTTGACATCTAATTTTCTATAATCTTAGTGAAGTTTTTCAGCCAATGCTTTATTAACAAGGAGTGTTATATCATTATTTAAGCATTTGATAGCATTCAACACAGCTGGAATCTCTTGAAGGAAAGGATGCATTCCAGAACATGTGTTGGGATTATTTTCTCGTTGATGTGTTCAATTTTAATGTTGAATAAGGTTATTTTTATTCTCAAGTCAAGTAGGTAGAGATGTTTCTAGTTAAGTTATGTTCTTGTTGTGTTCTTTGCATTTTAAGAAGAAATATGCTTATGTTTTTACTGTTATAACTAACAAGTACTTTTTCCACAGGCGGTGTTGCGGTGTATAGATTATGGGAAGACTATACTTGCACCAAAAGATTCTCTAAAGCCATTAGTAGACAAAGTTAGAAATCTGCCTAGACAAGTAAGTTTTACAAACTTTGCATAGATGTGTTTTGCTTATGAGTTTAGTGCACAAAATTTAAAGCCAAATTTCCAACGATTGTACATAATTATGAGTAACTTGGGCTAGATTTGTGATGAACCTATGGTGGTTTAATTCAGTAAGTATGTACATGCTATTTAAATAATAATTATGATAGCCAAGGTTTTTGTCTAATTTACTATGCTGTTTTATACGTTGTGTGTTTAAAAATCTACACACAAATTTTGATAATTTTTGTCACTGCAAGCACACACCTTCAATCACGTTTTGTCAGTCATTTATGTAGTGACTGTTTAAACATTTGGCACTGTTGGCAGAAATGTTTGTTTATGGGCTGCGAACATTTCGGCTTGCATGCTCAAGCAGCTCCTCCTGTCTTTATCAACGACTTGATTGATTGAATTTGTTTATCTTTTTTGGCATTTTTCTCTTAACTTTTTCACATGTCTTTGCAACGGTTCAACCCATGACAAACCCGTAAGCATTTCGGAAAGATCTAAAATCAAAATTAATTTCTTGAATTTTGCAAACAGTCTGGTTTTTTGAGACAACACATCAAAATTGTTACTAGACATTAGTTTTGTAAAACGTTTTCTGCCACTATATTTTTCAACAACAAAATTAGGCAGAGATGTCCAGCAATTGTTAACATAACCACTCCTTCTTAAACAGACACACGCAAAACTCTAACTGTACTCAAGAGATAGTTAATATTAAATGTTATCTAAGAATGTGTGTCTGTATCAAGGCACTTAATATACTCTATTTAGGTGTTGCACATGTGGCTGTCTGTCAGACCCTTACAAATGTGCTCTAAGACTGTTTGAGAATGCTTGCTGTATAGAGCCGAATAAAATAGTATGTAAATGGAATGAAGACTATTCGATAAGAAGGATTCTATGTATGTTGGAAGGTACATCTTGACAGCGAGACGAGTGCAGCGTTAGCTGACTTGACAGTGAACACGCAGAGCTCCCCGATGTTGTCCTTTGTATGTGGGAAATGAATGAAATTTCAGTGTTTTAGTCGACTGCTAAATTATACAAGAGCTTAGTTGGAAATTTAACACATTTGAAGTACATCAGATCACTGAGTGCTAGAAAGTTTGGAGACTTGTTTTTATACGTCAGTGGTATTTTGAATGCAAGTAACTGGATCAGTGATATTGATTTTTAAGGCTGTTCAATGTCGCGTGTACGATCCAAATTCTGAAGGTGGCAAGTACCTTGACGAACAGCAGTGCAGGTTGTTCGATGATCGTGTGAAAGGCAGGATGATGACAGCAAATGTGGTAAATAAAATTTAGAGTTCCATGGTTGATATATTAATGGTCCAGTGTGGAGAGAAGCCGATAAGAACACAGACTTTTGTTGTCCCTCAAACCTCGGACCTTTTAGAGCAGACCCTTTGATCTTTTAGAGCAATCCCTCGAACCTTTTAGAGCAGACCATCAGCCCTTTGAGAGCAGACTCTTTGACCTTTGATAGCAGACCCATTGAGAGCAGATTCTCAGACCTTTGAGAACAGACCCTCAGACCTTTGAGAGTAGACCCTCAGATCTTTGAATGCAGACCTTTTGACATTCCCTTTGACCTTCTAGAACAGACCATTTGACCTTTGAGAGCAGACCTTCTGATCCTTTTGTAGGTTTGATCGTGTTGATTGTAGTTTTTATTAGCTATCCTTGATCACGTTGATTAGCATTTGTACAATTTTTCGTTTATTTTTCAGATGTCTGTTGAACCTGGCATCCCTGAAACGTATTCAGTGACGATGTGTGATAACATTTCACCAGACGTCATGAGAGAACGTGAGCGCTATTTCTGTTGCAATGATCGATCGAGTAGAGATTAGCGCGCCAGATTGTCGGTTGAGAGGTTGAAAGTTGAAATCCCCACCAAGGCAGAAATTTGTTTGAGATTTTCGCTCCACCTGTGTATATCCCAGCCAACCCAGCTATGATGAGTACAGTACACTGACCATACACTATCCTGGAATGATGGGAGGAATAGGACTGGTCACTCGCCTTTATATGCCGAGGCTAAGAAAATTAAGTCGCCAGCACTTCTTTCCCATGTCTGCTTTAGGGTTAGCTTAAGGGACTGCTTTTCTTATAACTTCTGGCAAATTTGCTTAGACTTTGGACAGATCCTGATATACCTATGTAATTTATATATGAATTTCGGAATGCATGATCCCAAATGGAAATGGTCAGCCACTGTAGTTACTAACTTCTAGAAAGTAGACAGAGTAACCAAAAAATCTCGTTCATCAAGAACTGTTCTTGATTTAGGCGTTACTAGACAAAGATAATCGTCATTATGGGAACATTGAATTATGATAAGTCTGGAGGAATAAGAGCAGACTTTAAGTATTGTGATTGGCCATAGTTCAAAATTTAATAAATATATTGTAAGCCAAAGTTTTATAAATGTATTGCTCACCAGATTGGCATCCATGTTCCATGTTTACTTACTTGTCTACCTTCTTGCTAACTCGTTTACCCGAATTTGCTTCAGTTTTTAAGTTATCCTTGTTTATGGATGAAAAGGCAAGAACTGCTCTTAAGTTACTAGTGTTGTATGTAACTTTTATCTCTTGAATCCTTTCTCTTTGGCAGTGATGGAGAGTCATTTTAGTCAAAGACTACCAAGCGAGGACAACTCCGGGCTCAGTATGAGACAACCGAGTCCTGACGCCTTCAGTGTGGCAGCAACCCTCGGCGGCACACAAGTATTGGCGTCACCTGTGAGGAAGTTGATGGCCACCTATCAGAGTGTCCCTGCTTTGTCTGATGTGGCCAAGGCATCGCTGTCCTTAAGTAATTATAGAAGGATTTGTTGGTTTTTGAATTGTAATAACTTCTTTTTTCATAAGCTGAGTTCTGTGACGCTGTCTTGAAACGGGTGATTTGCCTTCTTTTTCGAATATACTATTTTGTAGAAGTGGCTGGGGAGAAGTTGACAGTAACAATAGTCCTGAAATAAAGTTTGTCATGCTGTATACTGGGCATTATTACTGGCTTATCTGCTACAAAAGATTTCACTTGGTAATGTGCTTCATATGACCCAATGTCTTCCTTTACCTTGTAATATATTTGAAGTTGTTTTCTGCGACTGATAATTATTGTGGTATAGGTTTTTGGTCGATACTTGCACCTCGTAGTAACACTAATCAGAATTTTTTTTAACTTGATACGATATTGTTCAATTGCTTTTCAGTACCAAAGAAGTCCTAAATTTGTGATATTTGGTATGCACATCATGGTATGTTAACTGCCTCATGCATCCATGTATTTTGATGTATAGCTAGCCTACCTTACGATCCCAGCGTTCCTCCTCCGTGTCTGCTGTCTCCTTCGACTCAGATTGGTGATGCAAGTAACAGGGTGATGCTTGCCTCGACCTTCTCATCCCTATCAGACACACAGAATGAATGGAACGGCCAACAGACGCGCGCAGTGGATAACGAGACGAACCACCATCATCTGGAAGCGTCAGAGGAGATACCAAAGGAAAGATATGGCCGATCGAAACGGGGCTCTCGCCAGCCGTGCTTCAGAGACGATGACCAGCAATCGACGCCTCCTCTCTGCATACACAATGACGGTTACGGTTCTGGTCAACAGGCAGCTGACGATGACAAATATAAATTCAGCAAAAAGAAGTAAATAGCATTTTGCATTTTTTTCACCTATATTGCAAATAATTTTTATTTAAAAAATCTCTAAACATTATTGTTCTTTTTCTTAGTATATTTTATCTGTCTATGCAGAAAAATGTTTATCAGTTTTGTCAGGCTGTTATTAAGATTGGGTGCTCGATAGTGCAGTGGTGTGGTTGGCATATTGGACTGTTAGTCTAGAGGTCGAGGTTCAAATCTCGACAGAGCAGAAATTTTTTCCCCAGATTTCTTTCCTTCTGCACCCCTGGCCACTCATCTATTATGAGTACAATTGCCATACACTATCACGGATGAAGATGATAAGGCAAGGGAGAGGACTGGCTACCTGCCCTCATATGCTGAGGCTGAGAAAAAGAAGTTGCTAACACTTATGCCCATGACTACGTCAGGACTTGCTTAAAGGATTGATATTCTTCTGTCATTGTCCAGTGTTATTAAGCTGTGGTTTTGCCGCTTTTGTCATTGGGTGTTTTAATTTTTGGTGACTGCTTTTTTAAGTTCCAATTACAACTGCTGTTACAACTGCGGACAAACCGGTCACCAGTCGAAAGCCTGTCCACGACCAAGAAAGGTATTTGTCGGAATTTTAGTGCGATTAGTTTGATTGGTGTAAATCTTATCACGAGATGGTCTGGTTAAAGATTCCTTCATTTTCGTCGGATTACTCGACTGCTGCCTTTAGTGGGGTCGTCTTGACAACATAAATGATGAAGGGGAGGGAGAGTCATCCAAGTGGGGACCTTAGACACTACTTAAGTCAGATGCCTCTGGGTTACTAAATTGATTTAAGGCTAATTTTGCTAAAACTACACGATGGTATATAAATTGACACTAAGTTAGTGTTTAGTACAATACAACTGTTATTTGATATTGCCTTTCTTACAATTAGTTAAGACGTGCACACTTGTCTAGATGGCACAATTGCAGATATATTGCAGAGGAAATTGTGCGTGAAGGACCTGATCAAGGCCCCTACACAGCAACTCCATGGATGAGGATCGAGCCCACAATTTCGGCCACCGGGCCACACATGGTGCAATTGAAGTTGAAACAAATATTATCTGCCATTGATGATTAAAATATGAGAATAAATTAGGAATGGAATAGATAATAAACATTTAAAAAATCATATATTTAGATTTGGGTGTTTAGATTTTATATTGTAATTCTGTTATCTGCCAGGAGAGTCTTAAGCTGCAAAAATATGTAATGCAAGTATCTCTTGAAACATGACTGCATATCTATAATATTTAACATGCCATGGTGGCCGATAGTTTAGAGCGGTCGGCTTGTAACGCTCGGTGTGTGCTGAGTGAGCGAGTTTGACTCTCGTCTGAGGTGTCACTGCACTTGAGCAAATCCTTTGCACACAATTGCTCTAACTGCAGTTGCGCTGTCGAGGCGTGTGTGCACTTCTGAACTAAACTGTAAGAAGGGCGATATCAAATATCAGTTGTATTGTATTATCGTGTTGTATTATTGTATTGTATTATTGCATTGTATTATTGTATTGTATAATATATAGGGTGACACAAAAGTTTGTTCACCATTTTCAAAATTCGTTTGCATAGTAACAGCTTCATATTTTTTCTTGATATTTTGTCAGTGCATACACAAATCAAATGAAAGATACTTGTACACATTTGGCTTTGATCCGGTCAGTGGTTGCCATTATATATTAAAACAAATGAAGAGGACTAGTTTCCCAGAAAAAACTACCATGCGATACAGTTTGTTCAATATAAAATCACGATAAAATAAAATATTTGGCCAAGTAGACCATGGCATAAATTGTCTTGGAAGAAGGCAATGGGAATCCACATCGCTCGTCTCATCCCCGAATGGCATGAAAGCTTCGGGCTGAGAACTTGTCATCTCATCTTATCATTTAAAATATTGATATCAGCGTAGCAACTATGGTGTGTTTGTTCCAATGTTCCATCCAATTTTTGGAAAGAGTGCGCACAAGAAATGTGTGGGCAACATGTTATAAATGGTTCACAATTTTGTACGCAGGTCCAAGCTGAATGCGATGATAATTAATTGTGATAAGTTCTGATAGTCTAAGAAAAGTCCCTTGTGTAAAGATAAATATGGGTACGTATCAGCGAAGTAACCAAAGTTTCTGGGGTAAGGTACGGCCAAAGCCGGCTATGAGACTCAATTTACTTTGTTTCATAAAAAAAAATTATGTGCACACTAAATTCTTGTGTGCTCTGGCTACACGGCACATGTGTGCGCACACATGCACACCTTAGAGGAATATTGGTTTACTTTTTACCAAAATTCGTTCAATCGCTGCAATGCGTAGTTTAAGAGGATTCAATTGAAAATTAGTTTGATGAAACTAAATGCTGGATATTTGTTTGTCTTTCATGTTTTGCAGAGTCAGAATCAGAGCCGTGGTGGTGGAGGCGGATATGGACGAAGTAGTTGGAGAAAATGAGGATGTGCCTTGACGTTCCTGTAGTTCTGTGGCACAATTTTGATGTTTTTCATGTTCAATTGACATTTAAATACTGGTTGCTGTGTTCCACATTTCAGAAGTCTTGTTTGTTACTTGTTTTGTATCGGCAAATGGCTCTTTATAGCTACGCAGTTTGACCCAGATTGGGTTGCATTTTTGTTTATCAGCTAAGTGCATGGTGGCCGCATCTTTGTTCCTAGATTCTTTGCTGCTGTGCCAGTTATGGCAAGTTAACTGACGGTTGCGAGTCTAAATCTAAGTTGCGCAATGAATTCGTATTTTGGCTTTTAAATGAAGTTAAATGCTGTTTTCTGTTGTGTTTCAAGTGGTCAACAGTGCAGTCAGGTGTATTTAGATGTAATGTGTTACTTCAGTTATAGTATTTTTAGGTTACCATACTATTATACAATTTACTGAAATGGCACCTTAATTTAAGTTAATTATTGTCAATTTTATTTTGAAACATTTTTTAGTTATATTTACATCAACATGGGTATTCAAACACCTTTGGGATGATAAATATGAGAAGAGGTCTAGTTTTGGCGAATTAGTCATTGGTATTAAGTTTCATCCAGGATCTGCTTTTCTTCAGAGAGCCATAGGTTACATGGCCTACTACATCAA
Source organism: Bimastos eiseni (assembly GCA_959347315.1). Classification (NCBI taxonomy): domain Eukaryota; kingdom Metazoa; phylum Annelida; class Clitellata; order Crassiclitellata; family Lumbricidae; genus Bimastos; species Bimastos eiseni. The sequence continues at coordinate 11,972,934 of OY365816.1, read as the reverse complement.
CTTCAGTTTTGTGTGCTGTTTCTTGTCGGTGTGACGACCACGTGTAGTTAAGAGCTGGTTTGTTATTACTAGTTTTCAGCTGCAGTTGTTACATAGTTATGAAACTGGGTAATAAAGCATGGTGTAGAACAACTTTGTGATGTGTTCTGATGCTGGATGTGGGTATAAATTAGAGTCAGCTACTCTGATTGCTGACAATCTCTGACGACGCAACGCTTATAAAGTGCAAAGACGATAATTTCTCGAGTTTCCATTCTTTTGAATATAGACTCCTTGGCGTATATAGGCCTACCGTGGATAGGCCTATGTCGTCGACTCGTCTACAGTCTACCAGCCTAACTGTTAGACCTAACGAACTACTTTACGAATCACATGCGTCTGGCCAAAGAATAATTTATTGAGTTCATTATTGAATTGTGTTGACGTGTACGCTGTCTGAATGAACTAGTTCTGAACGAAATTTCCAGTGACCAAAAGTCGGACGTTTTAAACATTAATTTTGTAAGCTGGACAGGATCTGCCAACCAAATTAGCGAGCTTTCATCCGTTTAGTAGAAAATCTATTTAGCTGTAATGGATCGTTCAAAGATCCGAAATCGGCCACACGGGGACAGTAAATGCTGGATCGATGTAAGCTATCGACCAATCTTCTTTTTCCGCTCACTCACCCTCCGGTTCTTTACATAAATATCGTCGTGGACGGGTCTTGCTTCAAATCACAACTGTTGTTAACTGGTATGGTAACTGCAGAACATAAACTGCAGGTTTATGTTCTGCAGTATAAACCTACGTCATTCTATGCTGTGCATACAGTCACGAGGGACGGGCCTACTAGTCGCTTGACTGTGTCACCAATCTATCGATATTGCCACAATAGCAAGTTTTAGCAACTAATTTGCCGGGATGTCGTCTCGAGACCAAGACCGTGGTCTCGAGACCGGAAAACTGCAGTCTTGGTCTTGAATGCATCGGTCTTGGTCTTGGTTTCGGACCATGGATATTGGTCTTGGTCTCGAATGCGTCAGTCTTGGTCTTGGTCTTAACAGAACAGTAACTATGATTGGTCTCTGTCTTAGGTTAGCGTTCTTGGTCATTTGCCGTATCAGAGCAATTTCTCTGATATTTGTCGGTTATTTTCGATTATTAGATACACCGGATGTTTAGGCGCTGGGCAATTGTTACCAATAACCGTCAACAGACACACACACACGCTGCCCACGGATCCACAGACCCACGCGAGAAGAGATGCGTGTACAGGCCAAGCGACCCACGCATGCGCGTGTAAAATGTATCAATTTGTTGACGTTGTACGTTACGATTGACAACTTACGAACACAGAATATATAGAGCTACGCTTTATATAATTATTCTGTGCATATGAAGGATATTTCTGGGCAGTACCAAGGTTATGTCCTGGTCCAAAGACGTTTGGAGCCGCTAATCAATAGAAATATTTTCTTGTTCTATAGTGAAGTATTCTAATCCTAGGCTCCTTTGCTGTTCAAAGCTACTCTTAAAGTGATTTAATATAACGAATTTTTTAGTATAGTTATTATCGTTTAGGCGCAATAACTTTCGATTATACTGCCACTTATCAAAGAAAGCAAAATGAGAATTTGAAACTTTAATGACTGGTTCCGTAGCGACATAGAATGCATTCGTACATAAACTTAAATGTCAGCAGAAACTCTAGCACATTATCATGAATAATTTTTAGTCAGACGCTTGTAGAAGAAGCCAGATAATAAAAAATATTCAATTACCGTTTACACGATTCCTTAATTTTCATGTAGTAGTAAGAAGAGGCATGCCTCGTCTGACTGTTGAGAATTATGCCGATCGAGGCACTTGCTTCATAGGCCTACTGGCTACTGGTCTGGTTGCCTTTTTCGTCTTTTTAATCACAATTGCCTGAGGCGCGTTTACAGAAAACGGGGCCCTAGACGCAAACATTTTGGGGGCCTTCTGAATTTATACACTGAGTCTGAGGGGCCGTCTATAAAATAACGTCACGCACCCATGGAGGGTCATGCAACTGTGACGATTTGTGACGACAGGGAGGGAGTCTGAGATATGTGACGTCACGTCACCACATCAAATATCGAAATATGCATCTCGACTAGATGTGTTGGTAAGAGCGAGGGCTACGTGTTTTGAGCCTCTTCGCCACCAGAAGCTGGTTCACTGTCTAATTGAGTGAATTTTAAACATATATTAAGTTGCATATTTCGATATTTGATGTGGTTTCACGTCGCCACATCAAATATCGAAATATGCAACTTAATATATGTTTAAAATTCACTCAATTAGACAGTGAACCAGCTTCTGGTGGCGAAGAGGCTCAAAACACGTAGCCCTCGCTCTTACCAACACATCTAGTCGAGCCGACTGATATTCACATTAACAAAGCAATTATGAATTACAACACTACACTTGTCATGTGAATGCTTAGCTGCAAAAATAGAGAATATAAATTATTATATTTAAAGTATTTCAAACGTGAGACATGTTATATTCGGGGGTGCCTGAGATGTTATTTTGTATTTAATGTGTTCATCATTTGGCGGCCCCTCTGAGATTTGGGGCCCTAGGCGGGTATCTAGTGCTCCTATGGATAAGCGCGCCACTGACCATTGTTTGATTTTCTCTGCGTTGATCACTCGGTAAAATTGTCTAACTTTTTTTTAGTTAGTTTATATCCTGTTACAGTAGCTCTACAGGGGGCCAACGCTGTCAGTAAATCGGAGATAATTCACCATTACTTCATTAATTTCATTCCTGCCTAAGACTGCGGGACATTACTGCTTCTGACACAGGGACGCTAGGCCCATAGGCCTACATCTAAGGGATATTATGGGCTAACATTGACATGTCTGTCTATAACCTACTTGTCTGACAATGGGGCAATTGAAACTGTGCTTATTATAACTGCCTATTAATTATGATTATGTCAGTTTAATTTGACTAAGCGCCACTTTACTCTCATGCATGAATTATAAAGCTTTTCAAGCTATTTTATGTTCTAATTTGTTTCTTGGTTATAACCTAATGTAAAGCTTGTGCACACATTTCTGTACGGACTTTATGTTTGGCCTCGACCATGCTCATTTCTTCAGCGACTTCATACGCTAGTGTGGTGGTGGGCGGTGATCTATTGGTTAGCACGCTGGACGGTCAATCGAAAAGTTGGAGGTTCAAACCCTCACCAGCGCAGCAATGTGTTTCGAGATTGTGCTCGACACGCACCCGTAGCCAAGATCAGCTGTGATGTGTAGATCGACCGTACACTTTCGGTGGGAAGATGAAACAGCAAGAGGACCTGCCTTTGTACAGCTAAGAAAATGGAAGGCGCTAAGACTTCATGTGCACTGCTGCCTCAGGGCTAGCTTAGGGACTGCTCTGCTGTCCGCATGGACCAATGTACCTTAAACAGCATTTTAACTCTCAACCAGTAACCAGCCAACATTGATAAACTGAAACCAATAGCATTAGATGTTGGTATTGAAATACACGAAGACAGAAAACAGAGTTAATAACTAATGATTTCATACTTTCATGTTATTTAACAACAGAATTCTATCACTGCATCGATGAAATGCTGAATTTTACGACAATACTGTATAAAATAAACAATATCATCTACAAAGGTAAGAGTCAGCAGTAGCCAAATTTATCACTTAACATGTTCTGCATAGCATAACAATAAAGTAAAATATTAATAATTAAGTTGGAAGTTCCATAATCAGTACTGTGCATTATTGTCTGTGAGAAACTGATTTCTAAACAAACAAGTCACATTCGTTTTGTAGACAATGTCACCTCTGAAGCAGCTTGTAAACACTGATCTCTTTTTCTCACAATCATCTATGGCAATTACTGTCTACTTCTTTGGAGCAATGACTCCTTCAAGTTGTGCCTGTAATGTAATACAATTAAACGTAATGTAGGCAGCATAATTGGAAAAAATAATAGCGGTAGACCAAGACTATACTGAACAGATACTTATGTAAATGAGGCAAAACATTACTTTTATAAGCATTTCAAGACTTCCTTATTTCCAGAGTTGGACTATCTGAAGAGGCACTATATGAATGTAATAAAATGTAATGTAATCAAACATTTATATAGCGCCTCTTCAAGATTTCTACTCAGAGGCGTTCTCTGCGCTGGCCTTAATGATGTTAAATATCACAGTGAACAAGCAAATATCAACTGAATGAATGAAAATGAATGAATGAATGATAGATAAGTTACAAATATTAACCTTTCCCACACTAAAATACATAGACAAAAAATGTAACTGCATAAAACTCAAGCAAGAGGCAGGAAGGACGCTAAGTATTTTGAAGATGAAACATTATTTTGTCACACCTTCAGCTGTTGGTTGGTCTTCTTGAGGAAGTTGATTTCATCCAAGTGTTTCTTTTCCTCGACCATGCGCTGCTCCTGGCCTCGCTTTTCAATCTGTTCACACCTCGCCTTCTGCTCATTGACCTGTCGCTCGAGTTCACCCTTCTCAGTAATCAGATCCTTTATCTGCATAAGAAAACCTCAATTTGTATGCATTGAACATCATGAACGGATTACCAGGGTAAATGAGATGCATAAAAGAGTGTTATATATATACATATATATATATATATAAGTATATATATATATATGTGTGTGTCACAGTGTGTGTGTGTGTAGGTAAGTGTGTGTGTGCGTGTGTGTGGTGGTCCACATTCCACAATAACAAGTAAAATGTAAAAATATATTTTCTTAAATTCATGAGAAGACGTGTTGACACATGACTTCATGTGTGCATGTGCGCGTGCGTGCGTGCGTGCGTGTGTGTGTCAGAGTGTGTTTGTGGGTCAGAGAGTGTGTGTGTGTGTGTGTGTGTGTGTGGGCGCGCGCATGGAAATATATTCAACTTATAGTTTAAATCCGAATTCATAAGCATCATCACCATTAGTACCTGATGCCAGTCACTTGAAGGCATCGAATAAGAATAAAATGATCTTCATTATTTACACTCATTTGTCAGCTTTTGTGCTTATCTCGTGATTAGCTTAAACTTTAAAGTCTGTGTCCTTGTTTAACCTTATTCACTGTTACCTTAATCCACATTTAAATTTATTCACCTTTAACCTAACTCACATTACCTAAAACTACTTAATTCACCTTTACCCCAAGGCACCTTTAACTTGATTAACCTTTACCCCAAGGCACCTTTAACCATAATTAACCATTCCCTGTTACCCTTATTACAGATCTAAAGCAATCAGACATTGTCAGACCTGTCGCTCCATATCTGCTTTGCCTTTCTCCGATTCGAGGGCCTTGCGCATGCCAAATGCCACGCTGCTCTCGTACAGCGTCTGATAGGCAGCAATTGTCATTCGTATCTCGTCTCGAACCCGCAACAGCAAAAGCCCACGTTCGGCACAGTTTATGGTCACTTGACGAATCAGTTCATCTGTTAAGCGAATTAATGCAATGATGTTACTAACGTGTTTAGTAAGCCCCATGGGAGATTATATATATGCCTGCCTGTACGTGTGTCTGTCTGTCTGTCTGTCTGTCTGTATGTATGTGTTTATGTCTCTCAGATTCTATCAGATGTTTAACTTAATTGTGGAAAAATTAGGGATGAGCCAAAACTCGGCTCAGCTGAGTCTGGTAGAACTTGGCATAAACTCGGACTCGGACAAACAATGGGTCCGAGTTTGAAAACTTTGAATAAAAATATGGCTTTTTGATTTTCTGTTTTGAAAACAAAAATGGGATTATTTTATTTAGAAAACCACAATTGACCCACTCTTATACAGTGAATTTTATGGGAAAGTCCTTCACCATTAGCTGTCATTGAGTTGATATCTTGAAGTGGCATTATACAAATGCTCGATTACATTACATTACCATTTAAGGTCCTTGTGTTACATGTTGTATATGGACCGTACTAATCCAAGATTTTAGTCTTAGAAAATAGAAAATAGGCCACAATTGGGAGGCGAATCGAATTGTGATTTTTACAATTCCAGAGTCACGCAGGTCGTGCACTCTAACCGATATGGCTAACTGGACACTGACCGAAGCATTGCGAGTACAGTTCCCTTCGGACTGGACATATTCCGGTTTCTTTGGCCTGTCTCTGCTGCAGTCTCCGGTCCAGTTCCTCCTGAAGGCCAACAACGTCGAGGCGAGTGGCTGGCGTACTAGACACTTGTTGAACCCACAGCTGTCCCACATCCATCCATTCTCTGGTTGCATGAAAACAATCACAGCGTGTGATGAAGTCTTTCAAACTTTGTATGTCACTTAATTGATATCATCAGCGTTTTCATGTGTGTATGTGTGTTTATGGGTAGCAAGTGTGTGTATGATATGTGTTCCTGTCTGTGTATTAACCTTTCTATCCCACTGTGCATCGGGTTTGTGTAGCAAATGGAATTCTTTTTAAAAGTAGCACTGACAAGAGGTGCACAAAAGTTCACAGGACAATAGGTCCATAAAGGTTGAGTACATAGAGTATAAGAGCATAACAGGTACACAAAGGTTCACACAGCAAGAGGTACACAAAGGTTCACACAGCAAGAGGTACACAAAGGTTCACACAGCAAGAGGTACACAGAGGTTCACACAGCAAGAGGTGCACAAAGGTTTAGAGGACAAGAGGTACACAAAGGCTCACAAGATAAGAAGAACATCAAGGTTTGCAGGACAACTGGTACACAAAGGTTCACAAGACAAGAGGTACATATAGGTTAAATAGATAAGAGGTACACATAGATTTACGCAACAAAAGGTACACAAAGGCTCACGAGACAAGGGGTACACAAACAGCAGAACACAACACAGCTAATTGAAGTTCTTCAAGTTCAAATAATTTAAGTATATACTCAGCCAAAAATCAATAGTTGAACAGTTATAGTATGAAAAGAAACAATGCACATTATTTGGTCAGTAAAAAGAGCCTTTATTGTCTCACCTTGGTGGCAGAATTGAGTTCAAGATTTCATCTGTCTGTTGCACAGATGAACCGGCTGCTTCCCCATTCTGCTTTGGCTTTGACGGAGGCGCGGGCACAACTGCTCCGTCTGTTGTTAGAGGAGAACTTACTTTCAGGTTCTTTGCCTATGTTTTAAATTTGCAAATGCATGAAAATTGCACCATCGTGTGTGTGTGTGTGTGTGTGAGTGTATATATATAGATATATATATATATATGTATATATATATATGTATATATATATATATATATTGAACCTTTGGTTGCTGCCTTACGGGCACACCTCTGACAGAAATTTCTGGCCCCTATGATGTGCAATTCCTGGCCCTTATAGGTAGATTCCTCTTTGTGAAAATCCTCAGACAATAATAAAACATTGTTCAGAAGAATATCACCTGTAGTAGCGCACAAACAATGTCAAAATCGGACTGGAAAAAGCTATACAATGTGTTCCATACGTCGCGGTATAAACTTTCATCACACAGAAATCAAGTCTTTGGAATACACTAACAAAATTTAGTGTTTAAAATACTTACACGTGGTGTCTTTTTGTCAGTGTTTTTGCTAACTAAGACTGCGTTGTCGTATTTCACGAGTGATGCATTAGGAGGATTCATATTGGCCATTCTTAATCAATTTTATGTTTTCAAAAACAATCACACTTCGAACGCTGCCGGAGCCAAGTTCGTTCCAATCGAACTGTGTTTCGAAGCAAGTTGTTTTCATCGTTGCCATAACAACATCACACGAATTCTCGCGCAAGTCTCGGGCACCGGTCTCGCGCAGCTGATTGATAATGCTTCATTTGCGTTCTAGACTTCTAGAAGGACCAATATGCAGGGCGGTGAGTATGTAAGTCTCACAGCGTCAAGGACGTGACTTTCATTAGTAGCCTTGAGCTTAAATCTTCGTGACACGACACATTTTATGTAGGTAATGATATCATTATAGAGTAGGAGGAGAACGCGCTGTCGTTGAACTGGCAAATGAATAACGAGCTTACATCCGTAAGTCTCCATAATAGTTTGCTACGACTATAAGAAAGCGATTTATTTGACTTATAGCCTACAATTTGACCTAAGCACTACTACACAACTCCAGGATAACCGAGTTAAACTCCTCTATTCGACCCGCATAGTGGTGTCGCTAGGATTAGAGGCCAAGGTAGGCAGATTGTATATGATGGGGAGTAGGATCGAGAGGGACTGCTGTACCTCCTCCCTAACCCCAAGATTTCATTGTAAATAACAATCTAGCAATTATAATAATTATTTTAGCTGCGAAATTAACAATTAGTTAATCAATTAATCGATCATTTATTTTAACGATTACATTTGTTTTAACGATTAATCGTTTCGATTATTCCACCCATCACTAACATGTACAGGAAGTCTGAAAGAAACAACCGTATACATTGCAATATGGCGGCGGATAGTAATCGAGATATTAAATATACACACTTATCAGGTCGATTACATGAACATTTTGGATTTAAATTATTGGCTAACGATAATATTGAAAATGTTGATAACATTTAATTTTCATTCATTGCGAGAAATAGTTTGCATACTATGGATCTAAAACTTCAATATGAACAAGAAAACCGCCTGTGTTATTTCCTGTTTGTGACTAAATTCAGAAACTGAGAATTTTAATTGAAATGTCATTAATTTGTTTAACAAGTGTAATTATAAAATTATTTGTGATTTAATCGAAATTAACTATTAATTAATCGTTAATTTTTCAAAAGTTAACTATTAAAATTAAATTGATCGCTAACAACCCTAATAATAACAATAATCATCATCGTTATCATCATCATCATTATTATTACGTGACTCGTATATCCGTATACAATCGAAAAGCTAGCTATCCGTCTCAGTGGCTCGCAATTATCATGCAGGACCTCAACGCCGTCGCATTCCGCGCTACTTTCATTAAACTAAATATATGCCTGAATCAATAGGAGACATAACGTACGTAGGCTAATAGATGCCACTTCTTAACTGACAAAGGACAGTTTATCATCACCTGGTGGTGTTTTAGCTCCAAAGGGATCACGTTTTGCAGTGTAGTGTCTTACGATGTGTGAGATTGCACCAAACCCCGGTAAAATTAAAATATAGACTTCAGGGTGTCCAAAGAATCAGAATAAGTGTTGATAGAGAATGGGGTCATCCTTCCCCCAGGATCAAGTGAGGAAGTATTAATTAAGGTTTCGGTCTGTTAGGAGTATAGTAATGGCTCCGGCAAGAACAGGGAGAGATAGAAAAAATAACACAACTGTAATTAGAAATGCTCATACAAATAAGGAGATTCGCTCTAGGCGCAGACCTCTTCATCGCATATTAATAACAGTTGTAATAAAGTTGATAGCACCAAGATCTACTTGTACCTCGAGCAAACAAATCATAATTTCTTAACTAATTCTTAACTAATGCTAATTGACAAGCTCGCTAAGATTAAGTGATATATACATGTTGGAACTGTGAAATAAATTGTCGGCCTTAGAGCTCAGCTAATGACCTTTCTGTACTGCTCTCTAGTGATAACGCCATGTCTGCCAATCTTTATCGTCTGCGTCTGACTCAGTTAGTTCTATGTCTAGCTCTTTCTCCGTCCCTCACTTCATCTCTCTCTTCTGGCTTCCTTTTTCTCTCCTTTTTTTCTCTCCCTCCCTCCCTCTCCCTGCCTCCATCGATGGTTCTCTCTCTCTCTCTCTCTCTCTCTCTCTCTCTCTCTCTCTCTCTCTGTCTCTGTCTCTGTCTCTGTCTCTCTCTCTCTCTGTCTCTCTCTGTCTCTCTCTGTCTCTGTCTGTCTGTCTGTCTGTCTGTCTCTCTCTCTCTCTCTCTCTCTCTCTCTCTCTCTCTCTCTCTCTCTCTCTAACTGTATTCTTGTGCGCTCACCCGTTCGGTCAAGCGTCAAATGGCGTATCGGTCATTGCTGAAGAGCCTATTATTGTCTCCATCACTTGTCACAAGAACTATCGATCGCCGCTTCCTGCATCCAACAGAAGCCTTTGATTAAGAATCGATCCTCTCCCTCCCTTCTTCCGACTTTAAATGCCACTCAGAAAATCCTTGGATGCTTCCAAAAAGACTTCCATGGCCTATAAGAAAAGATAGGTTATGCTTCGGCCCGATGGACTTCAAGATGCAGGTTACGTTTGCAGCAATCGGCTGTTTAGTCAAATCGATCCAGCCATAATAGTTATGTTTGAGTTTGAGTCTTGAAGATTGATGACCGATGCACCAATTTGACGTTTGGTCGAAGAGAATAATCGGCTGTATTTGGACCGATTGATCTTGAGAATAGGGTGAGGCTTATTTATGCCAACTGGTCTGAAAACTAAGAAAGTTATGTAGACGACGCTGTGTCAATGTTGTGCAAGAAGCAGACCCTACACACACGTTTTTAAATAGACCTATAGATATACAAAACTGAATTTTAATGATTTATTGATGCGCGACATGGAATGCGCACTAAGTATTTCAAAATATAATAAACAGCTAGTTGTATGTATGTATATATATAAATATATATATATATATATATGAGTGTGTGTGCACGTGTGCAGATGTCTGTGTGTGTGTTTGTGTGTGCGTATGTGTGCGGGCGTGCGTGTGTGTCGAAACTAGAAACAATGATAAATGATGACGATGATGAGTGGCAACAGGAGGAGAAAAAGGGTCACGTCAAGAAGGAGGAAGGTCACGTGGAGGGCGGAAGGATCATTGTAGTCTGTACGTGTTTGGTCGGCGCTTATTTGAGGACAGCAATCGATCAGGACGAAAGATGAGGGGAGGTCATTGGAGATCGATCCCCGATTCCTTCTACTTCCATGAAGGGTTTTCACCTCCACCACATCCAGCTCCTCATCGCCATCATTTCCCTCCTCCTCCTCACTTTTTCCATCGTCTTCTCTACCACAGATCCACGGGAGATGAAAATTCTTGCGCATCACAACGCGTTTGATACAGTTAGAGATAACGTAGAATTGGTACTAAGATGATTTAATATTTTAAAACTGCCATACTTTATTCATTGGAATACACGTTGGGGTCAAGACTTTTAATATCGATTATCTTCGATTTTTTCAATAAAGTGTGTCTCGTTCTCTGCTGGAAACGTTCAATAACGCCGCAACTTATTGGTACACTATAAGTTGTTACGTTTTCTGAGTACAAGTGGACTATTACAAACACAAAGAAGATAACACTAAGTTTTGCTTGAATTGATAAAATACCATTTTAGCGACAATTTCTTATCCAATCGACCATCGCGTATTTGCAATGGAAAGAACGCAGACAGATGACAACTGAAGCTCATTAGATGTGCCTGAAAAATTTCTGGTTGTATGCAATGCGTGAAAATATATTGTTGAATACACGCAGTATATCGAGTTTGAACTGGCGTTACATAAATCGTTGAGTATTATTACCCAATTTCGATGACATGACAGAGCTCTCTTGTAGGTAAATGAACCGTCAGACGCCCAAGACGAGGAGTTGTTTAGGACCACTAGGATTACGTTTAAAGGAAAATAACCTCTGAAGTGACGGTCAAGATGATTACGTTTCAAAACAATACCCCGTTCTCGACTGTAGGCCTACACACCTAGAACCACTGCTATTATAGGCCCTATATCAATCTGCCAGTGTATTTACTCTATGCATAGCTATCTAAACACATAATTATAAATGTATATAATTATATATGGATGAGATTACATGTAGCCTATATTCCTATGCTTGAAAATGCATTTGCCGATGGATACGAATGGTCTGCTGAGTTCGGTGTTGGCTTTTATTCGTATTGACCTCTCGTGATATATATATATATATATATATAAATATATATATATATCTCCCAGCCTACCCATCCATCTGTTTCTCTCTTTACTTTGGTCTTTATCTCTGTATCTTACTCTCTCCGTTTCTGTCTCTGTCTGTCTCTGTCTGTCTTTGTCTGCCTTTGTCTGCCTGTCTGTGTGTGTGTGTGTCTCTCTCTGTCTGTCTCTGTCTTACACGCCTACACACGCTCTCTCCCATATTATATATATACATATATATATATATCTACTGCCAAAACCTGCTTCTGTCTGTCTTCCTGTATGTCTGCCTGCTGTCTGTCTGTCAGTCCCTTCGGATGATGACCATGATGCGGCAAAAAGATTTATAGGACGGTAGAGTTTGTGACAAAGTCCATAGGCGCAAACACGTTGCCATGAGATATGACTTCTGGTGCTGTTGTTGCTGCTGCTGCTCGAAACACGTCTGTACAGGAATCGTCGCATAAACACACATAGCAAGACAGACATACACAAAGACAAAGACGGACATACAGACAGACACAGACAGACGCACGGACAACAGATAAACGAGATGCACGTGGAATCGCTGTAATAACTTATTCACAACTGAATTTCCTGTTGATAGTTTTCTATTTTGGTCTTAAAGGTATAGCCTAACGTTTATTATTATTTTACTTCATTTCAGAAGAATTATCTTAATTCCTAAATTCAATATATGCAAGCATATGTATGCAAATAGATGTTCAATCCTGCTTAACATATTTCATATCTTAATGCAAATAAATATTTCGACATAAGTGACATGTTATTGCACAAGAAATAAATGTAAATAGGCCTATATATATAGCCTACATACATAAATCAACTTAATTGCGATTTTGTGAACCAGATTCTTCTCCGAATAAAACTAAAATTGCATAGTTGATTGATCATTTATATTAGGGTGCCAAAATGACTGGCGTCATGAACTCTTTTTCTTCCTGCTCGGATCACTCCCTCGCTGGGATGGGGTCAGCCACTCGGATCCTTTTCCTCCAATGGATTCTACTGCGGCATCCTCGATTTTCAATTTGTGCACCTTTGAGATACACTTCGATCACCTCTTTCCATCTCTTCTGGGGTCAGGAACTGATCATATTATAAGATCGTCGCATAGTCAGGCCTACAATTACATGATTGCATTTGTAAACTGTATTCAGCCATTTATATAGCGCCTGTTCATAATCGATCCTTCTGTGTTGTATTCACCCACCCCCGCTTGCGAGATACAGGAATTATGACGGATAGAGAGGAGAACGAGTTAATGCCGCGGATTTCCTGAGCATTTTAGATATATATATATAAATAATATATATTTGTATAATATACATAAAATCAAACTTGGAGTCGCACAAATTAACCGAACTGTGGCGCTTAAAGGGATGGAAGAGGGACAGACAAGCGGACATACAGAGACAGAGTGAGAGACAGAGTGAGAGACAGAGTGAGAGACAGAGTGAGAGACAGAGTGAGAGACAGAGTGAGAGACAGAGTGAGAGACAGAGTGAGAGACAGAGTGAGAGACAGAGTGAGAGACAGAGTGAGAGACAGAGTGAGAGAGAGGCTTTGAAAAGCGAAGGTGCAAATTATGTATTGTAAAATCAATGTTTGAAACTGCGACGGTTACTAAACTGATCGCTCGTTAATAAACTGATCATGCTTTGCACTCAAAGCAGCGCTTTCGCTCTGGAAATATTTTCCAGTTAAAGATTTCAGTTTGTCTTGGAAACAATAATTAGTTGAAACGTTGCTGATATTTTGACTCTAACTTCTCCGAATAATGATATCTCAGGTTGTTCATATTCTCTGCCGAGGTCATACGTAGGCCTACATACATGTATGGACAATTATATATATATATATCTTTATATACTAGTTATTTATATATAGTATAGGCCTATAAAAGCCCTACATTAGAAAGCAGTCAGAGGTCGAAATTGTATAACACCGTACGTATATATTTCGCTGAATCATATATATTTCGTTAAATCAAATACAGTCTCGTTAACAGAGACATTATCGAAAAAACCCGTTCAACAGCACTACCAATGTCAGCGCTATTCATACTACTAATAACAATAATAGCATAAATAAAAATAAATAAATAATAATGATCATAATAATAACGTTCATTAGTAAGCACATATCAAGACAAATAATATTTCATCAACAGTTAGCAACATCTAAGTCCACGAGGGATCCTGTTTACTTCGGGCCTCGGGGCGATAAAAATAGTAACAGTGGTAATAAAAATGGTGACCGTTCATTTCGTCGCAGATCATTTCGTCGCATTCATTTCGTCGCAGATCATTTCGTCGCAGATCATTTCGTCGCAGATAATTTCGTCGCATACTGGTTAGGACCATGTTAAGCATCGTGAGGGTCGGTTAGAGTCAGATTATACGTAGTGAGGGTCGTTTATGGTCAGGTTATGCGTGGTGAGGGTCAGAGGCGTCAATCCCCCTAAATTATGGAGGCAAACCCCCGGTCCTAAGTGCAAGGAAGGCAAGATATTCCCCCTTAAGACGCAAAAAATTCCCCTGCCTGAAATTAGAGGCATTTGCCTCCGGACCTCCCCCCTTACCTGGACGCCCCTGATGAGAGTCGTTTACGGTTAGGTTATGCGTGGTGAGGGTCGATTATGGTCAGAGGTAGGGTTAGTGTGGTTTTAAAAATGCGACGAAATGATCTGCAACGAAATGAACGGGAATCAATAAAAATAAGATCAAAAAATAAAAAAACAAATAAAGCAACGAATACAAATAATTATGCTATCACCACTAACAGCAGCAACGACTGCTTCCACTTCACCCACTACAACAACCATTACTTCCCCCAATACAGCAACAACAGCTCTAGGCCTACAACTGTTGCTACTCATACTATTATTACTATTATTACTATTATTACTATTATTCGTAGGGCCTATAGTGCTGCTACTTTCACCGTTACTACTACTTTTACTACCGGTATGACCTATTGCTACTATTACAACTACTACTGCAAAAAATAACAACAACTCCTACTACTACAACTGCTACTGATGATAATAAGAAAACTGGTAATAACAATAAAGATGTCGTGCATCTGCGAGGCACGTGCATATCAGGATGCACTCTTCTTTGCATAGCACAATGTAACTCTAATAATGCTATAGTTATCATTACAATGCTAAAATATCACACGTTATATATTGAGCAGACTGGCTTCAAATTCCCATCAAACGGCGACATAAAATCGTCTACCAGCATCAACATCAGAGTTGGCCTTGCACAGTTGGCCTCGTACCAGCACCAGCACCAGCACCAGCAGGCGACATTTAATCGGTGGCCGTGGAATGAGCTGTGAAACGGAAAGCGGATAGCCGACACTGCTCGTGTACGAGTTCCGGTTGCTCTATACTCTATAGTCTTTGTTGCTGCTGTTGGTTGAAGCGCAGTGGCAGCGTAGAGAACGTGGGACCGGATGTGGGTTCTTCGTGAACGTGTGCCTTGTGAATGATGTGCACGCTTCGTTGCCCAGGCAACGTCTGCGTCGGCCGGAGCTGTACGATCGCCCCGGATATGGATTGAAGCGAACCGGAAGTGAGTCGAGACGAAGCCACGCATGGTGGAGATCGCATGCCTGAGACTCCGGAAGCTTGCGCTGAGTCAGCCGTGCTTCTGGGAAGCCCTTCGAACAACTCGTGTCGGTGGTGGTGAGTATCTATCGCCAGAACGGGGCCCTCACTTGGTCTTCGGACGGGACCAGGTCCTTCTCTTTCGACCAGTCCTCGTCGAAGACCATCGGGACCTTTCGTGAATCCTTGAGCAATGGTCCGTTTCTCGTCTTCGTCGGTATGTAGGAGCTCCATCTGTCTGAAACCGCGATTGTTCTGAGGATGATCGGTAGCCTCCTTTGGGATCTCCTGCTCCCCATACGCCAGACGACCAACTGCCTCCCAGCGGCAATCGATCTCGTCCGGGGAGCCGCTCCTTCTCATTCTCCCTTTGTTGGCGTCTGCCCTCCAGGAAGTGGTCAGAGATCCGTCCAGTGATCGGCGGTCTCCCTCACGACTCCATAAAGTAGGACCCGTCAAGTGGCTCCTCCTGTGTCCCGCTAGACAGCGTAGCGACCGATCGATGGGAGCGGTGATCATCGACAGGAAGTCATCAGGAGTCGCCCCCTCCGGCTTTCCTTCGACGGTCCGCTCTTCCATTCTCACCCCTCCCGTCGATCTGTGGTTCTGACCGGCGGAGAATCCGCCCAACGCAAACCCCTCGTGACCTGAACAGTCCGCAACGTACCCGATATCAGCGCCTAACCATCCGCCTGTCTCGGTTCTACAGCCGGGAGATCCGCGGTTCGTGGGCGCAGGCACGAGGATAAAACCCTGACCGGCAGAGAACTGACCGGGTTCTGGCTCTTCACTTGTGTCCCCACGTTCGTCGTTCTCCGCTCCACAGCTGCTCAGGAAGCGATCATCGGTCTCTCCTCTTAGAAGACGCTGCCTCTGACCGGCGTCTAATTCGGTCACGGACAACGACGCAGGCCGAATCGGTTTCGGTCTATCCCCGGTCGCGGTGGGGACTGCGTCCGACGAGAGGACATCTGAGGCGGCGGTGGAGTTGTTGGGCCGACGGTGGTCGGTAGACGTCGTTGCCGGTCGACCAATCGACCGAAAGAAGTCGAACTTCAAGAGACTCGTCTTTCGCGGTAGATTCGATTTGTCGCGCTCGTCCATGAATTCGAGCAGTTTGTCTCGTGTTTCGCAGACGACAACGCAGGAGAAAACGATGGCGAAGCTGCCACAGCTCATCAAGGCAGGGCCGATGTATATCATACATCTGAGGTAGTTGTATCCCGTAGCGCTGGCGGGGCTCTCTCCTCTTCCCCCAGTTCCCGCTGCCCCATCGGCCCGTCCTTCCGTCCCGGGCTTCTTCTCTCTGGTGGGCGATAGGGCGGACGTGACGTTGTTGAGTCGCCTGGGGGCCGTCAGCGACTGAATGTGGTCGGCGTAGTAGCCGACGACGCAGAGGGTGATCCCGATCAGTATGACGAGGAATCCGATGCAAGTGGCCATCAGGGCCTGCCAGACGAAGGGTACGTAGCAGCGGAACTTCCGCCTGTCCTTCATCTTCTTCTTCGGCTGCGAGACGAGGACCGAGCTGACCGGACCGGCGTTGGGATCGCCCCGGTTGAGGTTCCTGAGGATGCGCCCGGCGGTGAACATCTTGGTGGCAGCACCTGCAGCAGTACCAGCAGCAGCAGCAGAGGACCAGAAGTGATGACGTCTCACATAAACGAACGCATGGCGCGTTTCCGCAGGGAGTCAGTCAGTTCTGTGTAGAAAGTGTGGCGCGAAACACACAGTGCGTCATCGATCAGCTATATATATATGGTCCACAGCAGCAGCAGAAGCAGCGCTCCGTCCATTCATTCATCACGCAGAAGAACAGACGATCTTTTCTCGGACACCGACTTCTCCTTTACGACGCTTTTCTTTCGAACATAAACTGCCGCCTACGACGTTGCGCGTGTACATATGTCCCTCCGCTTCTTCTTATTCGCCGCTTTTCCAATTCCCTGGCAACAGATGCGCATTCCTCCAGTTGGGTTCAGTCTACCATCCGTCAGCAACCGTTATTGTCGAGTGGTGACAGAGCCAATTGTGTCTGAAGTACAACCTGCCCAAGGTAGTAGTGGCTTAGTCATCTTCGCGCCAGCAGGCGAACATCGGACGATATCACGCTGAGAATGAATATAGCTGGAAACAGCAAATGGGAATCATTTAAGTTTAAAGCGCTCCCGAGATCCATGCTATGCCGTATCTTCCGCCTATTGTTTATAGACTACAATATATATATACATACATATATATATATGCCGGTATATATATATGTATATATATCGGTAATTACGGCCAAAGGTTGAAGAACCCGGATCTTTTAGTCTATAAACAATAGGCGGAAGAAGGATGAAGAACCGTGGCAACAGATTCTTAAAAACGTCCCTAGGACGTTTGTGGCTGCGTTTGGAAAACAGGCGCAGGGAGAGGAAGAGCGGAAGTGAGATTGTCAGAAACAATTTTATGGCCGAAAGAGGCGAACGTAGGAATATCCAAACCACTTTTTGTGCATAGCAACTGCTTTCTTCATGTCTGTCTGTCTGTCTGTCTGTTTGTATGTATATCTATCACTCCCTCTCTCTCTCTCCGCTCCTGTCAGTCTGTCGGTATTTGTCTGTCCACCTCTCCACGTCGTATTCATCAAATAAATAAGCCCGTGGGTCGCTTGCTTGTCTGTCTAAATCTCTCTCTCTCTTTCTGTCTGTCTGTCTGTCTGTCTGTCTGTCTGTCTGTCTGTCTGTCTCTCTCTCTCTCTCTCTCTCTCTCTCTCTCTCTCTCTCTCTCTCTCTCTCTTACAAACAACGAAAACATCTATTCTGAAATTCGCAATTTCCTAGGTAAACTAAGAAAAATTCCTTCATGGAATCCATGTGCTTCGAATCTACATCTTATGCAATTTAGAGCACGCAGAATATGTATGTCTATACATGTACACGAATGCCTGTTGAATGTATGTATGTATGCCTACGTACATGTACCTCAGCATGTATATATATATATACATATGCGGATATGGGTCGGTGAGTAAGCTGGTTCACACAACACGGTTATCTTTGGACGCAGTAGAAATTTGGGGATTACGATACATCTGGGAAAGTAGTTCAACCTCATCCAAAGATTCCAGACGTCGACCAAGGAGACAGCGTCGCCTAATATGACACGTATTCAGTCGGTCATGCGTGACAAATGCTCATGGTCGGATGAATTTCTTGGAATTGCAAAATGGAAATCCGATAATCGAGTTACATTTTATTGTAATTCTAAAACAAAGCTGCCAAGCGTCACAATGAAATATGATATGGATATGTCATACATACATATGCATACATTATATGTACGTATGTACATATGTGTGCATGTGTGTATATGTGTTGGTGTGTATGTGTGTTGGGGTGTATGTGTATGCGTGTGTGTGTGCATGTGGGTTTGTGTATATGTACTTATGTGTGTATGTGTGTATGTATGTATGTCTGTTTGTATGTCTGTATGTCTGTATGTCTGTATGTATGTATGTATGCATGTATGTATGTATGTTTGTATGTCTGTATGTCTGTATGTATGTATGTATGTATGTATGTATGCATGTATACATGCATACATTACGCATCCATCAGATAATGTGTTTGTGATTAACGCTCTCCTCGTGTCTGCCAGAATCAGATTCGGAAGACGGAAGGCACGAGTGAGGTCCGGATGAAAGGAAGAACGGATGGATGGGCGACAAGTCAGCGTCCTTGATGCCTCCGACCCAGACACATCACGTGACGCATTACGGACCCAATCGACCGTTCAGATAAAACTGATGTAGCGCCGTTGCTTCGATAAGACGTCTTCCGGATGGTTTGGCGCAATTGCGTTCTGGTTCGCGAAATCGGTCTCAAGCGAGATGGAGAAGAGATGGAAAGAGGATTGGAAGAAGATGGGAGAGTGATGGAAAGGAAATGGGAAGGTGACGCATTGGTGAAATGGAATGGGTCAGGTAGATAAGGAGATGGAAAAACTGGGAAGGAGATGGGAAGATTCAAGATGGAAGGGTGATTGAAGGGAAATGGGATAGTTTAGCGTTGGAGCAATGTAAATG
Source organism: Bimastos eiseni (assembly GCA_959347315.1). Lineage (NCBI taxonomy): Eukaryota > Metazoa > Annelida > Clitellata > Crassiclitellata > Lumbricidae > Bimastos > Bimastos eiseni. Next base: position 11,953,401 of record OY365816.1, on the reverse strand, counting down.
GGGTTACTTGGATAGAGAGATGGGTGAGAACTGGAAAGGACATAGGAAGAAGATGGAAGAGTGATGGAAATGAAATGGGAAGGTGACGTATTGTAGAAATGGAAGAGATATACGTTGATAGAGAGATGGAAAAGAACTTGACATGAGATTGATAAAGAAAGAAGAGAAATTGCGTGGGGATAGAACGCCAAGGTGGAATGCTCATGAATTACTAGTTCCCAAGATCAGTCCACTTTTAGCACAGATGGTGAAATAATATTTTATCATTATAGTTATGCTCTAAACGTATTCTGATAAAATTCGCGAGTTAGCATATATTTTCCACAACTCTGTAATACCTAGCTAATCCACTCTACCAACGTCCGTGAACCCTTATAATTAAATGATCGCATACATAAGGCTCGAGAGTTTGTCTCCAATGAACCCCTACATCAAAATGGGTTAAGATGGATATTTACGCGACTCGACCCAGTTATACAACAGTCTACTTTTTCGCAAGCTAACATGAGGATTTTGTGTCCAAATTACCAGAGACTTGTGTCCAAGCATGCTCACAATAGTCATCTTATTTGCATAAACTGACTGTTTAAATAGCTATCTGTCTTCTGCCATGAGTGGTAAACGTCTGAACGGCTCGGCATTGCTGCACATTCATCATGACAAATCTGTTGTCGCTGAGGCTGCGTGACAAACATTTTATAGAAGTGGACATCGCCGCATTGCGCTTGCATTTTCACGCGATCGGCAGAGTTAGTGACAAAATTGCGTTGTCGGCGTTGAAACAAGTCGTAAATCTTGAAAACTTTGCTAGTTTTATCTGTGTAGCGTTAGATCCATGCAATGTTCATCTTTTTTTTCCATTGTCACATAAATGATGGTGACAGCCGATTCACCAGTTCCCTTTCTCAGCCTCGATCAACCCAAATAAATTGTCTGCAGCTAATTCAAAACTCAATAGCACGAGCCGTCACCATGGAGAACTCCCAAACATCGCTCCCATCCTCAAATCACTCCACTGGCTAATATACCAGAGCGCATCCATTTCGAAGTCCGATCCGCAACCTACAGATCCCTAAAATATTCGGAGCCCACATATCTCCAAAGTCTTCACCATCCAGCCGTTCTACCCATTCATCGTCCCGTCTCAGCGCCTTTCTCGACCTCTGGTCACTACTGATCTCCATTTAGTCAACTGAGCCATATCCTACACCGAACCACGCCTCTGGAACGATCGCTCCCCGTAATGCTGCAAATTTTCAATTCCTCCTTCAGCATTTCCAATCAACCTCCATCATCTGTTTCAGGCTCCTCCATCAATCACCCCACTGGAGGGGAGCTTTCCATTCCAAACTGAAATATGATCTCTTCAATGAGTCACACCTTAACTCATCCCATCTTCCGCCTCACAATGACACCCACCTTAACGGCCACTCTGACCCCTCTGAAACCGGACTCCCATGAACTACCCGTTGGGCAACTCCTCTGATTCGACGTAGAGCCGGGTGCCCTGCTTAGTTTTCGAGTGACGTTTTTGACGCTAGGAGATTACGATTACAATTACGATTACCGAAATGTTTTAGGTCTTAAATAGTCTGCGACTTTGCGTCAACTCGGTGTCTGGCGACGTCACTGACTTTATCAATCGCAATGTGGTAATCAATACATAGCGTATTTAATTTGGCGCAGACAGAGAACGGGCTGAATAAAATATTTATTGCTATTTATAAGTGAGAAAATTTGACATACTATGTTTTGATTGCGAGGTTCACCTGGAGGAATTTTGCAGTTTCAAATCGATAAAGAATCGAAAGAACTCCCTTTTAATTCGTTGCTTTTGTCTTCTGAACTCGTTTTTGCGTAAATTGCTTACTTGACTTCTGAGTTTCGGTCACGAAAATGGACATTCCGTACGTTAGTATGAATCGACATGGGCCTATGAAAACATCACATGCATTACAAAGAGCATTTTATGTATATCGTGATTCATCAACATCATCGTCAGTTTCTAACGCCAACAATTTGGCGGCGATGGGTAGGAATAAATTATCTCCACGGTACACTATCATTTTGTCAAGACTAGTGTCCATTGTTGTCCTCAGTGTTGGTCCAAGTGATGCAACGTCCTTACTTATTATTTATCATTTACCCGACGTTACGTAGTCGTGTCCTGCTTTTGTTTCTTTTCCTTCGAATCCTGGCATTATCTTGCACGTGGTGCATTGTGTTGGATTCGGTCTACTCCGTGGCATTCTCTCAACGTATCAGAACCATACGAGTCTTCGTTAAACGACTGTTTCTTACAGAGACGTTTGGATATGACTGTTTTATGTCATCGTCTCATATTTGTTGTAGTCTTGAAATTCTTGCGGTCTTCCGCAGCCGAATCATTTCTGATGCAATAATTCTGCTCCTGTCTTGCATTGTATATCATATGGAATACTAAATCCAGCTCGACACAGAGCATGAATGGAAGTAGACAGTGTTATATCATCAACAACGCGTGCACACGCACAATTTCGTGTAAATATTTATGCTTATAAAACTGCACATGCTATATATATATACAGCTAATGTATGAGAACGTTAGAGAAGCGCAGATGGTGAACGTCATGAGCGTTTTTCGAAGTCGTAAACTATAGAAGCAGAAGAAATAGTTTCTTCCAACCGCAGCTCAGTTGGTCGATGTTTCAATTTATAGACAAATAATAGCAGGCCTATATAGTAACACTCGACTCGATGTACCCTATCTTCATCCTCCATTTCTCCCTAATCATATCTTCTTTCTTCCCCTCCTCCTCCTCTTGATCGTCCATCCTCTCTCTCTGTTTTCCAACCTCCTCTTCATATTCTTCAACCTGGGTTCACTCCTCCATTCTCTGTACCGTCCTCCTGCTTCTCCCTCCTATTCCTGTTCTTCCTCCTGTTTCCCCATCTTATTACTTCCTGATCCTTCTCCCTTCCTCTTCTCCTTCTCACTCCTACTTCCCCTTTTCCATCTTTTATCTTTCGCTCTCCCTCCAGTCTTCCTCCTATGTCTTCTTTCCTACACCATCTCATCCTTCTCCATCCTCCTCTCCATACTTATTTACCTGCCTTCACATCGTCCCTTCCTCTCAATCATTCTCCTCTGCTGCTCTTTCATTCTCCACGTCCTTCTCCTCATCCTTTTCCTTCTTCTTTTCCATTCGTTAGATCTCCTTCTCCCTCTTCCACTTCAACTGTTTCGGTCTCTGCTGAAAGATACGATATACGACCACTGACGTACATCCATCTCGATCTCTGTTCATTCATTGAGTCCATAGACTTCACATGGACTGACCATTCGGGCTACCATACGGGTTATGTCTACAGTAGCAATCTTGTAAACTATATATATATACATATATATATATATGTGAGGCACTGAGACGGGGGTCAAATCCTGTCGTTTGTCGTTATTGAGATAAAGGCTGAAATGGTTGAGATGGGTCAAAAACACAGAAAATCGTTTTATGGTATATTGTTATAAACAAATATGTCTTCTTTCAATATCTGAAATTGAAAATGTTGAATTCAAAAGTATTTAGTTTGAGAAAAATGACTTTTGATGCTAGTGGTGTCAATATTTGCATTGCTAGGTAGGACCTGGCTTTTTGGCGTAGGACTAAGACTGTTGACCGATGGTGACGAACGACGAACCCAATACACAAAGTGAACTCATAGTTCGATTTAACTCTTCTCTATTAAAATTAGTCAACGACGAGAAGACGAATCGTAAACCACCGGCACCAAACTTGACGTATCATAGTTAACTCAAATGAAATTAAACGAAATCGACTGTCTTAAACTGCACTCTGAACTACTACAGAACTGAGATCGACTGAACTCTTCAACTCTCTGTCTACAACTCAACTTTACTCGCTGAAAGCTAGTAAAATCGGAACTGAACTGTGTCTATGTTGATTCTTAACGACACCGTTCCATATCAAAGAATATTTGGGGTCGCCGTTCTCCTTTCTCCAGGCTTGGGACTGGCACTGTCAGAGTCCAAACAGTGGCGGAGTTAACTTAACTTCATGGATTCAGAGTTTAGCGACAGCTTAAGACAACAGAGGCCGTTGCCATCGACAGAAATTTGCTTGGCATAGCACTTGCAGCTTAATGTAAATACGACGTATGTATACGTATGCACGAATGTGTGCATGAAGAAGCCCCTATTTTATATATATGATGTGCATAATATTATGTATGCATGTATGCACTCATGCATTCACGGGTGTATGCATGTATAGATGCATGAATCGACGGATGCACATGTTTGTATGCATGTTCCTATGCATGCAATAACATATGGTGATATTAAGTATGCAGCTCCTGTGCGGAATAGCAATCAAGGTCTCGTCTCGTCGTCTGTGCGTTTATTTGTCTGCCACTGTTATTATTGTTGAGCACATGTCTATAAACCTAATGCTATATTGTTCCGGCATTCCGATGACATCTGGCGCCATCTTGTTTATATAAGCTGGTTATTCCATAGGTTCTTAACCAGAGCCTATCGTTTAACACATCTGGTTGCATCCTTATATCAGACTAATCCGTTTGTAAAACGATCAAATAATAATAATAATAATAATAATAATAATAATCATAACAAAAATTAATGACGAGACAGTCAGGGAGGCAGTGGGTTTAAGGGTAGAGACCCCGATCTGCTGGCCTCACGGATGCCTCTGTAGCTCCCCGGTGGAGGCTAATGGACATCATGGTCTCTCGTGCGGCTTGGGATCTGGTCGCTAGCCCAGATATGCATCTTTAAACGATCTGAAATACAGGAGTCTGGCCAGAGCAGGATTTCCAACGTCAAAGGAACCCGTGGACCTAGCTAGAACAGATGGCAGAAGACCGGACGGCCCCACCCTTATCCCATGGCACGTTGGAAAATGTCTCTTATGGCAGTAATTCTCAACCTGTGGGTCGCGACCCGCAAGTGGGTCGCAACGGATATCCAAGTGGGTCGCCAACTTTTCTTCGAAATCGCATTTTTTTCCACTGAAAAATACTGTAACGTGAATGTAATGCGCTATATTTTCTATAAATCGAGGCCTTGTCAGTGTTTCTGCCATTTGAAACTACCTACCTCTGTGAGACCGGCTGTTCAGCTATGATTACATTCAAGACTCAATAATTATAGGAATAGGCTCTGTGTAAATAATGACTTAGATTGTGTATAACCATCATCAGCCCAAGTATTGACTTAGGCCTACTTCTGACCAGAATGCAAGCCCCGCCATCTCATTAACAGTGTTTGTGTCTCAATGTAAGTCAAACAATAAAGGATTTTTAAATATTATTTTTTCTGACATTATGTAATTTTATTATGATTTATTTACAGTTTTGTTATACGCTATCATGGTTAGTCGTAGAATGCATTGATGCGTGACTCACTGATTTAACAAAGATCATAATGTGCTCTTGGAGCCCGGATCAATATTCCGACTGTACTTGACATGCCGTCCATCTGAGGCACTGGAGTGCGTGTCAAAAATCTTGGCAAATGTGGAGCAAGTGCAAATCTGGATGTCCTCCAATCGTCTAAGATTGAACCCGTATAAAACTGAATTTATGTGGCTGGGCACGAGACAAGCGGGTTTGAGGGTTGACAAGGCGGTGATTAAAACAGCATTTCCTCATTGGAAAATACAACACGTCGTCCGGGACCCGGGAGTTCTTCTGGATGAACCCTTTCCTTGGAGGAACATGTCAGTTCCCTTTGCATGTCTTGCTTTTATCAATTGCGCCAGATTAGAGTCATTCGGCGAAATCTGTCAATGGACGCCGCTATGACTCTAGTCCACTCCTTCGTGCTGACTCGCCAGGACTACTGCATTGGTGTCTGCCAACGTTCCGGATTAGACAGCTTTAATCCGTTCTCAACTGCGCCCCAGAGTCGTTGCCAAGCTGTCAAAATACTCGCATATTTCAAGCTATATGCGTGACACACTGCACTTGCTCCCGGTTGAGGATAGGATCACATTCAAGATCATCCTCATAGGACGGACATCGGTGGTCGGCACGGCTCCAGAATACATCAGGGAGCTCTGTCTCCTCGTATCCAGCCAGCCAGGTCGTCGATGCTTGCGTGATGCGGCTTGCGGGGACTTGATGGTCCCGCGCTCCCATTCATCGATGCGGACAAACCGTGCCTTCTCATGCATTGGACCATCATACTGGAACGCTCTTCTGTTATAACTTCGCAACATTGCACTGCTTGCAGCCAACTTTTCTAAATTACTCAAATCGCATTTGTTAAGATCTGTTGGGTAGCTACGTTTAGCACCTTCGAGAGGTTCCTATAAGGTACTACGTAAATTGCCTAGTACATACATACATGCTGCCAGATTTTGGAGTGGTGGGTCTCGTTAGGATCTAGATGCTGCAAAGTGGGTCCCCATGTCAAAAAGGTTGAGAACCACTGCCTTATGGGACGTGACGGTGACAGACTCACTGGCCGTCTCATGCGTATACATGACACGTCCAGAACAGCAGGAGCCGCAGCTGAAAGGGCGGCAAACAGAAAGATAGAGAAATACAGCGATCTGGCAGTCACACACTTGTTTGCCCCAGTCTCTTTTGAAACTTTAGACCCGATTAACAGCGAAGACCTGAAATTACGGTCGGAGCTGAGGAAGAGGCTTAATTTCGTCACGTGGAGCCACGTCATACCTTTACCAGGGTCTATCGATCACCATGAAACGTTATAACGCCATAGCGTTCAAAGGAACTTTCGTCGGTCAAGAAACCGATCAATAAGGCTATTCCAAACAACCAACATTATTAGGTTGGTTTTGTGGTCTGTGAGGGATCATATGTACCTCGGGCCACAAATAATAATAATAATTTCGTATAATTTCAAACTGATAAATCGCAGTGTAATTACAAACAAGCATTTAGTATGAACAAACGATGACAACTTACTACAGGAGTCGAATTGAACTGCCGACAGCCATACAAGGCGTCCATTACGTTATACATCTAATCAACGCCGTATGGAGGATACAGGAATCGAACTCGGTTCCTCAGTTCTGCACACCAGTGTGTTACCCCATTCTTCGCAAAATTTCTAACACAATATTTGCTCTGTAAGCCTACTGCTTTCATTGATACAGGCGAGCCTTCAGCGATGCGTTGATAGCAACTTCACATTCAAACACATATTAATTTTGAGCGTGCAAAGCGACGACATGCAGTTAACGTTCATAATAAAGTCAAGACTTTCGCGCTAAAATGTCCTGACTTCGTTTTAAAAGAGGAAATGCTTTCAAACAAGCAACTTTCAGTTTTTCATATTGAATTCCGAAACTTTCAGAATCAACATCGCCTATTTTAAACTACGTAGGACCATGGCAATGCGTTTTAAGTATCGTCCAAGCGGTACCTATATATAATAAAGTTTAACAATAGTGGACATTCTGTAGCCAAATGGAATTGTAACGAGGCATAACATACACACATGCATAGGGAAGTAGACCTGATAATTATGTGTTTGCAAATAATAATTTATATATGTTTGTCATTACTCTATTTCTATGATAAAATCGAAATGATTCACCTTAGCTTATCGATTAGCTGCGATGAGTGAACCGCAGGGGTGTTTAATCAACTAAACAATGCATGATATCGTAAACGGAATCTCTCATACGCCTACCAATGTCAGTATCCATGGCTGCCAGCAAAAAATGCGTTCATTACTCGATTGGTACTATCACATCAAACGCATTCTGACTCATTGTTTCCTCTCCTTTTCACATTCGCTGATGAGAGTCTGCGATGCATCCAATCTCTAGAAACCCGATTCGGTTTGTTCCAGTTTTAAGCGATCTCATTTCTACGCAGCATCACGGGCCAAATCAACTTTCGTTCCATCTCGCACAGTAACTTCCTTCCAGTGTTGTCACCGCTCAGAAGTCTTTTTCATTTCCGGACGTAATGAACTCGCAATTTTCTCCGAAGTGTCTAATCGATTTAGGTTCGTCCACATTAAACTTCCAATCGCAAGGGTTACCTGATGTTTACCGTCAGTTAACTGATGTAAAAACAAAACAAAACTTTGAGGAATAGCCAGCTTTTACGCCGAAACAACAGCACAAATGAATAACAGTTTATGTAAAAGTGGCCGTTCTGCGTCCCTAACAGATGTCCAAAAGTCCAAATTTTTATTATTATAATCCTACGAGAGATTGCATTACAGTGACTCGCGTAGATGAGTAAGTAAGTGCGCGCTTGTTCTTTATTAAACAATTGTTAATCGCACTGATTCGGTGTTTCATGAAGACGGTAGAGTTGAAAAAGAAGTTTAGACGTAGGGCCCCAATATCTCATTTCAACCGGCGTTCACACTGGACTTATAATACATGTATACGGTATGTAGCAGCAGAATATGCAATCACAATTAAGTTGTATTGTCAATATTTCAGACAATATTTTAAACTTCCAACGACAGTTTATTCTACGATTGTTATACAAACAGGCCAACGTGCTTCTGTAAACAGAGGAAGACGGATTGAACCGACAGACCAATCCCCATTACGAAATAATAATTATCTCATCAGCCTTAGTATTTGGCAAGTATAATTTCTTATGCGTCCGGTGATAAACAAATATACCAAGGAATCTAGATGAGAGATTTTCGTCCAATTTCCGTGTACACGTTTTATTCCTAAACACAAATGTCGCCCAAATCTAAATTTTGCTTTTATTTGAAAATACGATGTTTTAAACATCCAACGGCGTTTTTTATTTATTTTGCTGACAAAGTTACTCATCAATTTATCTTCAATCAATCTAGTAACACCAAGGAACATTAAGAGTTTCCAGTCCTGTGCATATTGGTTCTTCAAATAGACGTATGAAAGTGATCGTTGGAATATTACTGGGTACATGTACTTAGCCTAGCCTGAAAACGTTGGACGTTGAATGACGTTAGTTTTAGGGAACGTAAAAACGGTAATTTGCATGTAAATGGAAACTCTACCTTTGTGTGCAATAAAAACAGTAGAGAAGCATATATTGCATTATCCTAACAATAAATATTTTAAGCATCAGGCAATAAGCTGTGGGGTGAGGGTCTTGCAGGCATGGGCAGGAAACAGAAGGGTAGGAGATAGGTTTGGATGCACGTAATAGTTGATGAAGGACAGAGTACACGTCCATTTGGACAGCCCCCACAAAAACAGTCTGAGTATCGGCGCTGGCAAAAGTTTCCACAACTTATCTGAAGTAAATTGTCAGCTGCTGTAGCTGAACTCAAAACAGGCTGCAGACAATGGGTCTATTCTCTGCAACATGCAACAGGTGCAACTGTTCCGGTTTTATTTCGTCTTGTTTGTTCCTTTTGGCTCCACGGCGTTCGCAGGTCCACATCTGCAAGTTGTTATCTGTTTCTTTCGACCAACTAATTTCTTTGCACTGTTCCAGATCTGTATGAATTAAATCCATGGCTTTCTTGCTTTTCTTTCGAGGATTCACGTTTGCATTACTTCAATCTTTTCGCAATTTAAGTGCTCTGTGGCTGGAGTTTGCAACTAAAGTCTGTCTTTATTAAAACCGATTACTGTACAAGGATTTAACATTCAGCGGCATGTCTTTGTGATTTGGAAGTCTTCTCATCTTAATCGCCTCAGTTCTGTTACATTTCCGATACAGATAAACATGGATCCAGCGTAGGTCCAAGAAAAGGTTCTGTGCAACACTTAATACAAAAACAGCTGCACATGAACTATACGGTGTATCCCGACATTGTTATCTCACAAGTTTACGTTACTTAAGGCAGATATGTTATTCAAGTCATGTGGCACTTCTTCAGTAGAAACAGATATAGATTATACTGCAGTAAAAGTTCTATAGCACATTGTAGCATAGGTCTATACATATGAATTGCTTTGGGACGCGTTCAGGTTACATGTTGGTGTTGCAGAAGAAGTCATAGCAGTAGCGCTAAGATTAAAAACTTAGCATGCACCACCGAGCAACGTGAGATCGCAATAATGTATTGCTATATAATGAAACGGTTCCTTGGTACTCGTAATGCACAGATTTATATGTATATATATATATATATATACATGTATATAACATATTTGGCACGGTGGATGATCGGTTAGAGCGTTCGGCCTGTAACGCTCAGTGTGCGCTGAGTTTGCGGGTTCGACCCTCGTCCGAGGCGTCAGTCACTGTGTAGGGACCTTGAGCAAGTCCTTTGCGCATAATATTCTGCAGTACAACTGCTATTGCGCTGTCGAAGTGTGTGCACTTCTGAGCAAAAGATGTTAGAAGAAGGGCAATATCAAATTTCAAGAATTCAATTTCAATATACAGGACCCAAAAATGCAAAGTCGCGAAAACCAGGCGGTCAGTTGAAACAGAATCGATAGCCAAAGGGTGAAAAATCAGTGAAGAATCAAAAGGGTAAGAAAAGAAGACTGCCAGACGGCTGCAGAAGAAACTGTTTAGAGTTGAAGCATCGACAAAGGAAATGGGAAGAGGACGGGGTGGGATGGGATTTAATTAAAGGAAATGGTTCGCTTGTGAGTGAAAGACCTGTGCATAGGATTTGCCAGAGGTGCGGCGATCATTGAGACCATTGATAGAACAAGACGATGAAAACTGAGCAACTTGTAAGCGAGGGTCATGACGACTGGCAACCCTCGTTCAAACCCTCGTTCAAACCCTTGTTCAAACCCTCGTTCAAACCCTCGTTCAAACCCTTGTTCAAACCCTCGTTCAAACCCCCGTTCAAACCCTCGTTCAAATCCTAGTTCAAACCCTCGTTCAAACCCTCGTTCAAACCCTCGTTCAAACCCTCGTTCAAAACCTCGTTCAAACCCTCGTTCAAACCCTCGTTCAAACCCTCGTTCAAACCCTCGTTCAAACCCTCGTTCAAAACCTCGTTCAAACCCTCGTTCAAACCTTCGTCCATCTTAGAAGCGCCGCTACTGCTGACGATGGTGATGTTGCTGATGATGAAGCCATTTATCTCCGCACGATGCTACTTGCGCCAGAGCGCATTGTAGCGTTCGCAGCCTCGTCAGAATTTACGAATCCAATTATTCGACCCTATAGCATTGTTGCCGGATTCTTGGCATGCTACAGTCAGCTCCTAAACTCAGTAATTCGTGTTTTTTTGTTATTTTATTTTCGTGTTATTTTGGACAGCACTCGAGATTCTTCTTCATTCAGCTGCTCAGTCGGGGCTCTGCACTGCCACGTATTCACCCATTGGCAACGGGAAGATCAATAGGGAAGGCATTTCATCATTGCCCGATCCATTTGACTCGGGGTAGGGGGCCTACCCGTCTGTGTTTTGTTTGCAAAAAATTGTTCAATAAAAATGCCAATTATAACAACTTTAGTGAAGATGAAGGAAGACATACCAAAATATATAATTATATTATATCTTCCTTCATATATATATATATATATTTATTTATATATGTATATATATATATTGACGCCGATATTTTCGACACAAAAAGCGGTAGATGAATATAAAACCATCGGTCTATTCTTTAATCATGATGCCTGATAAAACCTTTTTGTTTTCCCATTCTTATTGCTAAACATTTTGTTATCAATCAATTTCAAGTATACGTTCCGATAATTATAATTATCATGGACAGCGTTCCTGAATAGTTTGGTTCCAGTGCTTGGGTATGGTCACTTTGTTTTTACAAGTGCTATTCAACCCACATCGTGGCTTTCTTGTACGTTAGACTTAAGTAATTTTCCCACATTATTTGTTCAACTGTACTTCTAATCTTTACGTTAAATCAAAGTATAGGCTCGATTATGTTGACTGCGGGAATCGGGATAATCTTCGAGAAGATGTTCCCTATTAGCGGGACCCTATATCGCCGTCTGTGTATCTTCTGTCGTGTTACTATGACTTATTGCTCTATATAAATGCTATCCACCCTCCCTGGGGCGTCATCACTTCTTGTTCCCTGCGTGGTATACCTTACCAGCGGATGACCCCATGACCCGCATTTAATCGGACGGCTTCTGACGAAAGATGTCGTACAATAGTACACTCTAATATATAATATATTACAATATATATACATACTGTGTATTAGCAAGTATATATACGCATGTATATATATATAATCTTAATCTGTTTGCAAGAGTACTCGCTTCTGTTATATATAGCTCCATATACGATATATGTACATGTACGTATATGTATGTAGGCTATAGATTGTCATATATATATATATATATATATATATATATATATATATATGAAAGAATGATTATGTTAGAGTGGCCATGTTTGCGCAAATAGCCGACATAATCAGCTATCCGGGGAGGTTTTCCCACTTCCCTAAGAACATGATATCATTATATGCACTGCCGACCGATAGGTTGTCTACTAGAGCGATATGGTATCGACACACCAGCTACCATGACTGACTTAGAGACCACTTTCTTCTCCTTCGAATCTGGTTGCCACCAGGGCTCTGAACCTGAGTCATACGTCAGCGCTATATAAATCTCTGTTAACTAATATTATATATCCATGTTGTCGCGTTCAGAGGTCGTAAGTCAAAGAAACTATTGTTGTCAGAGCTAAAGGTAATTGTGTTCGGTAGAAGTTGTCTGAGGGCAATGTATCAAACGTATTTATGTCAACGGAAAGCCAGTGTTACTCAAGACAAGTACAGATTTAAGGCTAGACAGAAATCACAAGAATCTCAACTAAGCTTTTCGTATGGCTCATCTAATGCCTACTAGTTAAGGCAATGCAGTTCAAAGCAAAAAGGTGATATTATAGGCCTATTCCAAGAAATATAACTGATGGCGAGTCATGGTCAAGTATGAAAGACAATTCAAGGGCTTCAATGGGTTTGGGGTTCAAAGGAGTTTCGACTTCGAAATGCGATCTTACCCTTAAATGCGTCAACCAAAATGATATATATATCTATACACGTCAAAATAATGGTTTCAGATAAATTAACAGACAAATAGCAGCATCCCACCTAAGGACAATGTGGACATTTTCACGTGCACCATACACCTCTTAAAATGTCCAATCGATGTCTATACAAATTAAATACCGTACCACAAATTTCTCACTAAATATCCCATTAAATCACAAAATACCGCAATAACACCACTAATGACCACAATAACACCGAGGACCACAATTACACCACAAAAGACCACAATTACACTGCTAAAGACCACAATTACACTGCTAAAGACCACAATTACATCACTAAATACCACAATTACGCCACTAAAGACCACAATTAGACCACTCTAGACCACAATTACACCATTAGAGACCACAATAGCAGCACTAAAGACCACAATAGCACCACTAAAGACCACAATTACACCACTAAAGACCACAATTACACCACTCTAGACCACAATTATACCACTAGAGACAATAGCACCACTAAAGACCAAAATAGCACCACTAAACACCACAATTGCTCGACTAAAGATTACAGTTACACCACTATGGAGACCACCCCAGGGAACAGCAATGCAAATGGAGAATGACAATGCATGCGGCGCAGATAAAAGACCAAAATTAAGCCGACAGTGATTACCACAATTCAGAAGACGAATCTCCTCATAGACTCCAACGGACACCAATAGCCTCCGTCCGGATCACTCATCCACCTCCTCCCAGCCTCCACTTCGCCTCCCTTTTCCCTTCCTCATCCGGAGGCAGAACGAGAATCGATCCAGCAACCGTTACAAAAACGTCAGCATCCAATGCGGCTGCTGCTGTAGAAGAAAAGAAGAAACACTGAATACATCGATGACGACGACGACGACGATGATGATGAAGGTGGCTGCATGCGCCCATCCATTGGAAGACGAACAGACGCTTGCTAACACTGCTACATTGATGCATGTATACTATACAAGACACACCATCGCATACAATGCTACACTATGTCAGACCGCGTTTTTGTAAGGCGCTATATAAATGCCCAAATGTGTACATACATACATACATGCTTAAATATATACATACATACATGCATGCATGCATGCATACATACATACATACATACATACATACATACATACATACATACATACATACATACATGTATACATGCATACATACATTCATACGTATACATACTTGCATGCATACATGGATACAGACACTGCGATGCGTTTACATACTTTTGTTTACCATTTATTCAGACAGACACATGGAAGCATGATTACATGTCGACTTAAGAACGGATTGATTACACGTTAAAACACGAATCGAATTTTAATGTATTGCAGAAATGCAAGCGATAGATATCTCCTTCAGCTCCAAACGTTCTGCTGCCAACGCCACATAGCGAATGAAAGGCTGAGTAGAACTATTGAGAGGGCAGCGGAAATCGATCTCGCGTTAATGCTGAGCAAGTGTTGTGGCTTCTATATATACCGTGTGAGTATACTCACACGGACATGCAAACATACATGAAAACATACATGCAAGCGTCAATGAATTAGTACCATCCAACCATTCATTATCAGGGTACGGATTACGATAAGGATCACGATAACGATTACAATAACGATTACGACAATGGTTACGATTACTCATGAGAACGTAGACGTTTGTTCGCTTCATATTAGGCAAAAACTTCCATAACTATCACATAATCATTTTTGAATCATTTTAGCAACGATTTCAAGGCAACAGAAAACACATTGGACAAGGAATTTATCTCATACAATACATTTACCAAGAAACACTCATATATATATAATATATATTATATATATATATATATTATATATAATATATTATATATATATACGTTACTCAGTGCATGTGCAGGTATTTTCTGTATGTGTGCATATTTGTGTACAAGTATTTATTTATGAATACATGTAATTCATATTATGTGTATAAATGTACCTTTATATTCATATGCATAATATATATATATGAATATAATGCATGTTATAATTGAGTATCTGTATACTTACTTGCATGGTACCTACGTATTTCCACTCCCCTTCACCTTCCGCCTGACTCTGTTTCTCTCTTTTTCCTATCGTCTCCTACTCCCCATCTGTTCCTCTCCTTCTCCTCTGTCCCTCTCTCTATCTGCGTGTGAATGTTGGGTCGATTGTCCAACAGATAATTGGCCGATTGTAGTGGCGATGACAATGGGTGCTTTTCCTGTTTCGCTGTTACTATGCCTACAAAGCAATATTAGATCGAAGAGGTGCGTGTATATGCATGTCTGTGCCTGAGCGAATAACATAAAGGCTCCTCTTGCAACTCGCAGCCAATTCGACCAAAGCTAAGGCAGCCTCACTACACATCGCCTGACTACCTGTACATTGGCCTCTTCCTCGTCTTCCATCCTCCTCCTCGTTTAATTGTAAATGCAATCGGAAACTTGCATCCTCAGGAGGATATAGGAAAGGTCAATCTTCCGTCATTTCCGTGGTCCTCCTTCTCCTTGTCCTCCTCTTCCGC